>JAVQIZ010228324.1:0-16747 GCA_036023535.2 Galaxias brevipinnis | reverse complement strand
CCATCCATTAGCTATACTGCTTATTCTTAGCAGGGTCGTGGGGGGGGCTGGAGCCTATCCCAGCCGACACAGGGCGAGAGGCGGGGTACACCCTAGACAGGTCGCCAGTCTATCACAGGTCTGACACATAGGGACAGACAACAACTCACACTCACATTCACACCTACAGGCAATTTAGAGTCACCAATTAACCTGCATGTTTTGGACATGATCACAGACAATTAAATATAAATGGGCAGGCATAACAAAAAAAATTTGGTATGTCACTGACCGATTCCAGGATAGTCTTCTCAAAGATGTCAAGACGCCTGGTTTCCAGGGCGATGCCAATTGCCTGCTTGTACTTGTGGTCTCCAAGGCAACGCAGAAACATCTTGTTGACAATACCCTCCAGCCGAGGGTCAATGCTCTTCTTTTCCTCGTCCTCCGGCAGCTCGGCATTCTCCACACGCTGCTTAGTGTAGTGGTCAATGCATTTGGCTGTAAAATGAGTACAATATCAACAATACGCACTCTTTTGGCAGTTTTCCGACGTTGGAGAAAGCAAATATTAATTCAAAAGCTTTGAGTGCAATAGTGTGAGTATCAAAGGGTCTTTAGAAAATGTTCTAACTTAAGCTATAAACACTAATCGAGCCAATTACTCACCAATAATGGTCTCCACATACTCAGAGTCGTCTGTGACATTGAAAAGATCTCCAGCACCCAGAGCATAGTTCAGTGATTCCTCAAAGGCTCCAAGGTGGTAGAAGACTTTAGAGGCCACAAGGGCAGCAAACTCTCTGCTACGGAACGACTCATCCTCATAGAGGACCTCGCTGCAAAAGGGAACAATATCAGTCTTAAAAAAGGCGAAGAACACAGATCTTGATCAATGCTAGATGATGGTATCTTGGTATATGACCATATGTGTGGAGCTATTCATTTCTTTTCACACTTACATTTTATCAACTGATCCTGAAATCTCAGCCCAGAAGTCATTGACGATGGAGTTTAACTTGTGAAGGGCAAACTCCTGATAAATCAAAAACGATATAGATATTCAAAATAACAAATGTTTTTTACATTTTGCAGTTACTTTAGAAACTGGTTGACACTACTCTGTGACAGAAAAAAAATAAAGGTTACTAAATAATCTGGTGAAAGTATGGGTTAATTATAGGGGGTCAACAAAAGATTTAGTCTGGGTTGTCATATTTAATCACAGTTCCAGCAATAAACGCTTACATAGCCATTGTGATTACTGGTACCAATCGAATCACTTAAAATTATATAGGATACAATAGTTAAGTTGTTCTGTTTGGGTCATTATTGCCTAAGATTAGGCAATATTTCAAACAGTACCATTTTGGAACAAATTTCTAATCTGTTAACAATTGTAAATCTTTGGACCTTGAATCGGGTCAGACCTTTTGATCACTCATAAATAAACGAACTGGCCATCTCGACAAAGCCGTATTTTCCAATTATTGTTTGCACCCATTATATATTATTACCTTAAGCTGGGGCTCCTCTTCATCAAGGAGTGAAATTATTCCAGCTGTTGATAAAAAGATAAGCAAAAACAACTATCTATTTTACAACGTTATATAATAAGCAAGCGCATTACACGATTATAATATATATGTACGTAGCTCATGTTAGTTCTGGCAAAACAAGCATAATTAACGTAAACGTTAGCTAGCTAGCCACTAAGCTAGCAAGCATTAAAAAGTATGCTAACCTTAGCTAACCAAAAAAAAGACGCACGTAGGACTTAAGACAAAGTAACACTCATAACGTTCTGTGTCTGAGAGTCGAGACTGATTCAGCTTGTATAAACATATAAGGCTCAACCGTAACATTAAGGAATACAGACAAAATGATAAACTGAGTATTCTAATCGTAGTACTGTTGAAGCTAAGTAACGTTAGCTGCCAATTGCAGTGTGTGACTCAGCTAAATCAATGGCCACTAGAGTAGTGCAGGCTAACGCTAAAAGCGGGTAAGCTAGCTAGCTATAAAACTATCATATTCGCTTCGTCTTACCGGCAGATGTAATCATGTTTGGTTATTTTCCCCCTCAACTCCACAAACCGGTAAAAAAGATTATGGAACAATCAGTTTTAAGCTAAATCTGAAGACAGGTTTCGTTAACTGTTAGATTTCAACTACAGTACTGGTGATGACTTCGATAATATGCAGTCGCCGCTAACTTCTTTTTGTTCATCAACGCATATCCTCCTCAATAGGACCCGAAAAATTTTTGACCAAAATAATGCCTGCCAAAAAAAGAAAAGATTAAAAAAAAGAAAAATGCAACTACTGTGGCAGTGATAGAAGCAGAGGTATATTAATATCTGATAGATCAAATCGTACGTCAAATTATCAAATTATAAATATATACTAGTTGGGCAAAGAAAGATTATATTTCGTGAATCTGTCTATATACTTGTTCTAATGCAATGTATACAGCATGAATCAGTTCTGCACTACAGTTTGATCCTGTGTTCAAACTACATTCATTATTTTATTTTAAAGGTATTGTAACATTACAGTAGTCAAATGGTATATCTAAGATGGATATATCATTTTACAGCCAATATATAATATATAATGTGGTTTTTAATGTCATAATTAAGAGCTGCTCTGAATAACCGCCAAAGACTGCATGCTGTCTTCCTTCAAACTAATGTGCCCACATCATCTGACCTAATATTACCTGATTATTTTCTCTCTTCCACGACTTTTGGTGATGTAGCAACAGCGATACAACTCAAAAATACATTTCTAAATATTGTTTTATTTACATCAGACAAGAACTACAACAATTTCAAGAATCCTTGCAATTCATAAAGTTAAAAAAAGTTAACAATATTACTGATCATTGTACAATTGTCAATGATACTAATCTTTTCCTAAGGCACTAAACATTTTAGCATTCCAACAACCTTTAATATTGTATAGGTACTCTGCATAACCAAAATGTACAATCCTGTAATAGTGTAGACATGAACACTTTTAATATTTAAGCATGGATGTAATCACTGGCAATGCATTGCACATTCAGGCAGAGAGACGAGATACTGACAGCCTACACAATCAATACTTCTAATGTTATGTTATAATACATGATTTGACCTATTTGTTACCAATGTGATAGGCCCAACCAAGACCAGTTGTTGTGACCCTCAAGGGTACATAATGCCTCAAACTCACAGTCTCTTTCAGAAACGGGAATATGTTGAATTGGATGTTCTTTAAGGCAAATTGTGTGCTTACGGCTAAAAGTTTACAAATAAGAATACTGTCAACAGAGTCAATTAGCAACTCATGACTTTTGCTTATCATGATGTTGACTATTTTTAGACGTCACAATCTCCGAATGATGAGCAGCTGATAGGGCACTGGCCTTCAAAGGGATCCCTTCTTCTACGCATTCTGCACTGCCTGAAAAACATCAAACTGTTATGATCATTATAATACATTGCAATACATAAGGTAGATATGGCGTGTTAGTGGAAATACGCCAACACCTCTTTTGCTGTTGCTCAATGCATTGTTTCCTTGGCCTCTATGTCTTCTAGTGCTAGGCCAAGGCAAGCACTGGAATGGCCAAGAAGCTGGGTTCCCTCTGTCTTCAGTATTGTCTGTAGAGCAAATTATGACCAATTAACAATTTGGCAGCTTATATGTGGGGCAGAGTCATGAATGAATGCTTATTTTTGTTTCAAGAGCTCGACCTTAAAGGCTTTGACCTTTCAGATATACAAGACATAATATTTTCTAACAGCAAATAATAAACATGAATACATTTCAATTGTACCTGAAGTTTGAGTTGCTAGCAAAAGTTTGCAGACATTTCTCTTGATGGTGAAAATCTGATGTTCAGATTTTGGAATGTAATTACCAACACAGATTTCCTCAGCATGATGTTTCCGAAAGACTGAGTGGATCAAACGAGCCAGAAGTTCCAAACACTCACCAGTCCCTGTGTTCTCTGTGTCTACTCCTGAGCGTATTAACCCGAGCAGGGCTGGTCGGCTGCCCTTTGTACGTGCCCGCACGTCCTTCAAGATTTCTTTAAGGCACATTTTGTTTGACTTTTGCTTAAGAAAGTCTTGTCTAAAAATAAATATCACCAAAGGGCAGTCAATTGTTCGTTTAAAATTATGACTGTTAATACCGGTCCTTCGAGAGTCGCCGTTGGACGGCAATGATGTGTTTTCCTCCTCCCCCACTGATTTGGCAATAAATCCCAAATCCTTTGGCCTCACTGACAAAGGTAATTTACTCCCTGGAGGCAAAATCTTACCGTCTATGACAGTCTTGCACGAATAGTTGTTCTCATTTGCTTTTTCACTGGTACACTTAAGAGAGGAATCGACCAGTCCATTACTTTTATTGATTGTGGAGTACGGGCATGCGATACAAAACATATCGTTAAGAAATTCCTGTAAGGTTCCAGGGTTGTCTTCGTCAGTTTTGCAGTACTCACTTACTAAATATATGTTCTCTTTACCCCCAATTTGCCTGATAATCTGTTGAAATTCGATGTCTTGAAGGAGTTGCGTTTCATTTAGATCGCCCTTGATAATGTCAGCCATTATTCCCTTCTTGTAGGCCTACTTATAGAAATTGCTGTCGGATGGGGGCTTAAAACATGTCTTTTTTAAACATGGATCAATAATGACAGCTCCATCCACAACCACCCCCATGAACTATGGACGTGCACAAAAAAACGCCCGAAGGCTTGAAGGAAGGAAACTCAAAAATAAAAAGTGGGATTAACACGGAGAATGTGTTACTATTGGATCACTCGTAAAGTAGGCGGGGTCCTTTGAGTTGGCGAGCCAAGTCAACGACGTGGTAATAAAGTTACAATTTAATAAGGCCTACATATCATGAGAGCGAGTAAACAAATTTATTATTCAGTTTTTTTAGTCATAAACTTGATTGCTGTAAGGAGATTATTAGACAAAAAATTTTTTAATGCTGTTCTGCTGCAGCAGTGTATTCGTGTTTAATATTTATTGAAGATCAAATAATATTGCATGATTACATTTCAGAAAACAGAATTCAATTTCTTTGTTCCTAATATTTTCATTGAAAACAGCCCGTTCTTTCCTCCAAGGTTGAAGAGACCTGGCTTCACAAACAAAACAAAAACAGTCACACATTTAGTTGATACCGTTAAAATATATGTGTTTTTGTTATGAAGTGGGCATGAGTACACGTATCCCCTTTCAACCGTAACTGAATTAATGTTAAACCTTGACAAGACAAAGCTAACAGTGGTGTTTTAGTCTTTGACCTTTAGACTATCTGATTAGTAGGTTACAGGGCAGTGTACCACCTCTTTGTTAAAAGTCATAATCTAAAACACAATATAAATGAGTAGAAATTACTTATCTTGATGCCTGAGATAGTAAAGTTTTGTTTGAAACAGAGGGTGAAAATACGAACCTCTCTGTTTAGAGAAAGAAGAAACTGGGGATCAATGACATCTTTTGTGCCTACAGCAGTTATACGGACACCTAAACGAACTGAGGAAAAAAGTTGAACGTCGCCATCAGTCCCTTAAGCACATATTGCACATGTTATTGTTTGCAATGCTAACTTAGGGTCAAGCAAACAGTAGCAGCCTCTCTTCTCTTCTCATAAATGTTTTACTACATACACTCCGGCATCAGCACTCTACCTGTGATTTTGTTCTTTGATACCAGAATCCGAAATGTAGACAGATGAAAAGCCTGGTTAAAGGACGGTGATGGACAAGTGATGTCATTTTGCTGGGAGATATTGGCAGTGGAGGCAAACATGTTTTTGTTCACTTTTCTTTGTGTGTCACTTGTTACATTGTTGTCATGTTGAAGCTTCAGTGGGACATCTGTGTGAATTTGACATCAATGTTACTTTCTTACTCAGAAACTGAGTAGATTCTATGTACATGCGTATATCCTTGTTTAATTAAATAATTCAAAATGTTTGCTTTGTTGACATTGAACCATCAGGTCCAATAGATTTACCTAAAACGTGTTTCTGCACTATTTTGACTAATTGATTTTCACAGACAACAATGAGGATACAAATCCTGTTGCTTAGGCAGCCATTGTTAAAAGGAAAATTAAGAGGAGACTCATGTGTGTGCTTCAACGGCTCTGGAGTAGCGGAGTCCGTGATTGACCAATTAGATTGACTTGTATTTTCTACATCACAAATCAGTGAAATTCAGAACAGCTTGTAAAATGGGGTAGATGTGTTGACAGAGGTAAATAGAGAAAATGCACAAGGCACAGATTTAACTTTTTCATGTTGTTGGTATTATCCCTATAAGTGATAAAACAGTGCTAGACAAAGAAATAGTCAAAATCTTACATCAGGGACCCTTTAAGAATAATTGCAACTAACATATTCCCATTATTTCTGATCAATTGAAAACTACAATCATAATGTTAACAGATGTAATATAATGGGGCTAGAATCATTATGTTTCATAGCAATATCAGTAACACTTCAAATGACACAACTAATATGTATACTAAAAAGATTTTACAGATACAGTGTATCTTGAAAAGCAAAACATTACAGTACGGAGCATCATACAATCCTCTTGAATAAAGAATTTTTTAAATGAAAAGTCTAGCATACATAGACTTTGTGCATATTCTATACACAGACACCTACCTTCTGCTACCACATAAAAGATCCCAAAAAGAACAAATAGGCTGAAAGTAAACATTTTAAATATGGATTTTGATTGTAGGTACCAACATTGGAGAAAGCTTTCCTTCATGTTGGTAACTGCTGTACACAGTGAAAGACTTCCAGATTGGTTTGCAGTGCAACATTATATCCTTCAAAAACATTTTCAGACAACGCCCAAACATAGGACACAAGAACCAAACCTGAGACGACATTGTTCATTTATTTCACTAGGTTTTGTCAGCAGCTGCATTGTTTTTAAAATCCTGTTTCCATATGGGACTATTTGATGAGGGGGGTGGTGTAAGTAAGATGGGAAAATGTAGATCAGCTGGATTAAAGTACCAAACAATTACATAGTGGCAAAACCAAGGAATTTAAATGTTTAGCATGTGTGCGTAAGCCACAAGATGCATCACCTTACATCTCAACTATGTTTTTATTTTAAATATTTAAAATCTCATGTTTTTATTTTACTGGATTACTGGTTTTATGACTTTTAATTGCAGTGTTTTTAATTGCAATGTAATTTTTATCTTACAGTTTGGTCGGTTAAGTGGTAAGCACGTTTTATTGATACATTCGTGACGGTAACGCGCACCACTTGAGTTGTGATTTTTATTGCCTACAAAAGTACTTGGAAAGTAGTTGCCTGACCCGTGCTGTCCCAAGCTATTTGCCTTGATGCATAAGTGGTATGCATCTCTGTTAAACATAGACTGTGATAAGTCAAGTTGTCCTTCTTTTAAACCTTTTTATCCAGTTATTTTATACTGATTATTGCTGTCTTTTTTACTTGGCTGATTATCTTATCTTTTAATGTTGTAAATAAATATTCTATCATCTATGGTTTTGGGTCAGATGTTTGCAACATACATATTTTTACCTTACTGTCGTAACCTGCCGCTTTTAAATTAAGTGTCTCTCGCTTAAACAAACAAAGAGAGTGGTGTAGTCGGTTGTTCCTTCTTATGCTTAAAGATTAGCCCTTGGCTACATGTGTATGAATAGGTTAATAACAAAGCCTTTAAATGATTTATGCACACTTTCACAACATCAATCTCATCCTAAATGGAATAGCACGGGCTGTTGTGAAATCTCTTTTGCCACTAACTGGTAGTGTTAAAGCAAAACAATCTTACATTCAAAGTAAAGTCTGTCAACTTCATTTGAAAGTATTACGTTTCATGTAAATAAGGTAATACTCAGACACACAACAAACAGGCAATTTCACTTGTTCACGTTAGGTCCCTATGTACGGCGTCACTAAGATTTTTGAAAGGTGCTTTATACATTTGATATATTATTATTATTAGTAGTAGTATTGTCTGACTCTGCTTTGCAGCACTGAAGCCCTAAGCTTCAGGGCACATTGGTTGGCACATTTGTTGTTAATGACCAGTTGGTGGCAAGCCAGCATCTGTTTAATTTAGTTGAATGCTTGTTTCCTCCCAACAATGGAGACATGTATGGATGTAATATTTCCACAAGAGGGAGCCTCAACATCAGTTAAAACTGAAAAATGATTCAAATAAATGAGATCATAAAGCATGAAAGCCATACACAGGCATCTTTGGGATAATGCAGATAAAGTAATAAGGTTTACCAAAATAAATTGACAGCAACTGTAAGCATGTAATAAAAAACAAATTAAATCTTATAAGCTTATTCGAACATGATTTACGATATTAAATTATGTATGCAGTAATATTCATATTTGCAAGGCAATGGAAGACTGTAAACCTAAAGATAGATAAAGCCAAATTTGGCATAGTCACCTTTTCCTGTAAAAGAACATGAACCTGTAATTACTTTAGCCACACTCTTTAAACAGTGAATGATCATTGTAAGATTAAGCAAAATCCAAAGAGTTGTTTTGCTTACTTATTAATCCCTGGTCTGTCTTTATCTATCATAGCTAACTTTAGCATAGGTGAGCTTTTATTTAGTAATCTCCTGTGGTGCTGCCTGCATCCAAAGCTATTCTTACCTCCACACCCAATGAGATATCTGATTTGTTTGGTCTTTATCTACTTTTGAGTGACTTGTCTATTTTGGTTGGTTTTATGCATAAGTGTTTTGCTTGAATGTCTTTTTGATCTATGACAGCACGTTTGTTATGTGGCATGATTTCTCAATTTTTTGCATTTGTATTTGAACCTTTTATAAATGATTTATTTGGGGTAAAAAGTGTTATGTTTTCACTCTGTCTGGTAATAGCTGCTTGATATGACACAACAACAGTAAATACATTTAAATACCATATCTACACCTTTGCGCTACAAGCATGTAAGTTGCAATAAACACGTTTCATGATGACAAAATAATTTCCTTAACTTGCTTAATGCTGTTTGTTTGGAGACTTACTGTCATAAGTGTGTAGTTTTGATCGTTGAGTTCACCTGTGCTTATATTTAAACCCTGAAGTTTCTGACATTCCTTTTTCTGGTGCTGCATTCTTGTTATGGTTCCTGTGTTCTGACTAATGGTCTTGAGTTGACATGTACTTTGGTGTCTCTGGTTCCTTGTAGTGCATCATTTTTCACCCCTCCTGTATTTGTGCTAACATTATCTACACTTGAACATCAGTGAAACAGCTAACGATAAATTAGAATTATACATGCCATAAAACATTTTGAAAAGACAACGAACAACAGAATAGCTGATAAAGAAACAACCTAAGTATAAAGCAGAAAACAAAACTTTGTACAAATTGAATTTTAGGAGATCTTCAAACGAAAATGAGGAGAAACTCCATCAGAAGCTCTATTTCTGAAACGGCGCTGACGAGTTCATTGTGCATTGTAGCTTTAATGAAGAAAAACTCCATTCTGTTAGACAACATTGAGTTGGAAAGTGGTTCAATGTGACTAAGCAGACTGTGTCTTGTGTCAGTGTCTTACATTAAATGCAATTATACAATATTGTTAAAAAACAATCCTTAAATGAAAGCTTTCATGGTTTCCATTTAGCAACTAGTTTTATACATTGTGAAGCTATTTTATATCTAATACTATGTTAGGTCGAGTTCCAATCATACACCTATAATAAATAAAATTCAGCTTGTTGTCACCCTTAGCAAAATGCAATCAGTCCCAGGGCTTCCCCCAGCCCTCCAGAGAGCTTCTCTGCCTCGGCCTCCCTGCTGTGGATGCCAGCACCAGAGAGCTCATTGCCCCTATCTCTTTTGGCCCAAGTCTGTCTCTGGCACTGGGAAACTACAGCAGACTTGGCTCAGGTCACGTTTATCATCTCCCCACAGGAACCTGGAGCATACCACCTGAGTCCAATCTCTACTTGACCAGATGCATCCCTCTTCTGCTTCAGCAACCAGGGACTAGGGGGCTTTATGGAGCGCCTTTTACCTGCTTACAAAAGGAGGTCTGTAGGTGCTGATCAGGCATATGATGCAGAGGTATGGGCCGGTCTCACCAACATCAATGTAGGATAAAGCCATCGGTTGGTAACTGTGTGGGAAGGACTGTGTTGTGGTGATCTTGTTTGGCTCTTAATGGCTTTGGCGTCACATGTGAATGTAAAGAATTAGGAGCCTATAACATACACTGCATGGCCTGGACCTTATTATACAGGGCCTGATTAGCCTGTCTAATGTTAGTGATGAAACCAAATGAGCAATAGGATACCGTCTTGCAAGCATAATCTCTAAAATGAGTTCTATTAGCATTAATCACCATCCAACATGCAATCATAAAGCATGGAAAAAGAGGAAAAAAGCTATCATCATTTTTTCATTCAAGACGAGTAATTTTTAAGCAGAACAAAACATTTTTAGAAAGGGAAAACCTCATGCTAAAGCTGATTGTAAGTGTACCTCCTAAAGATATTTTGGGGAAATAGTAAAGTAAAAGACAAGAAGCAAGATAAACATTTTTACCTAAATATGATAATAAAGGAAGATCCAATAACAATTAAAGTGGTACTGTAATACATAAAAAGACAAATTCAATATTTTATTTCTTAGACTGGACTGGATCTTGATTTCCTTGAAATTGACCAAAGCTTTTCTGTGTACAAAGGAATAATTCCTTTAGGCTTGGGTAGTTAAAAACCTAAATATTAGATGAAACATTAACTGAAGAAATCACAGCTGCTAAAGGAAGAGAAAACGATTGTTCTTATGCAGGGATTTGCATGAGGAAAAGAGATGGAAATAGTTCAGTTGAAAAACAGATGAGGCTATTTTTACCCAGTCCCCTCTTTGTCTAATTTTAGAAGACTATTACAGTTGTGTCCTGCCAGAAAGAGGACTTGTCAATCTACTAAGCAGTGTGTGACCCAAAGTGTAAATCTAAATCCGAAATAAGAAACGCACTGTATTTCCACAAAATATCTTTTTTTACGTACTAGTATAATCTTTACTGTCCTCAACACCAGCTCCACCCTGCCCCTTCTTTTCATATTTTGAAAGACGCTCCCTCTGTGAGTGAGGCTGGGCTCACACAGTCATGTTACTGCATTGGATGGAAGTGTGAAAGACTTAAGGCGGAGAAGTCACTCCAATGTGACCGAGCTTCATATTTTGCCTTGGTCTAGAACAGACGGAAGTTCTTTGTGTTTGTCTTTTCCAAAGTCACAGTTTCCTTTTGGGGTGATTTGCGACGCAAACCAGGACCTTGAAATGCCCCTATTATGATAATTAATGCCAGCTATAATTTTGTCAATGTTCTTCATTAGATTTCTTCATTAGATGTTTCACCCCAGATAGTTTGCCCCCAGCATGTTTGATCTGACATTTTTTTGCATAAAGGAGAGGAAATTTTGTTTTCACTTCTGGGCATGAGGAAATCTGAAAATGTACTTCATAATTGGGGTAAATCGTTTAATATATGAATATGACAAATTCCCTACCTCAGACACAAAATGGATTATACATTTAGAAACATTTTATATAAGTATATAACCATAAATTAAAAGATAACCGTCACAATTGCCCTATGCCCTTTAGTTTGTACAATTAATATAATTAAAAAATATATATTCCAATAAAGACAGCAACAAATGAAAAATAATTTATAGCACACTTCTCAAAAGTATTTCCATTCTTCAGCCAGCAATAAGACTGTTGAGATAGCTATCTCTGCTAGTATGACCATGAAAGATGCATTTATTACTCCTTTAATAAGTTTGTAATAATTACTATAATTTTTTAGGGATTACACTGCATTGGCTTTTATTACACAAAATAGCAAATAATATGATTGCAGTCAAAGATGTTTTCAGTTCACATTATTATTATTAATAATAAAAATAATAATAATAATAATAATGATAATAATAATAATTATTATTATTATTATTATTATTTAAAAAATTCTAGAGCGCTTTTCTGAAACCCAAAGATGCTTTACAAGATACAAAGTAAACATGGCAACAAACAATGACACAGAAAGAGGGAGAACAAAGACCAATATCAGCTCAAGCTAACTAAAGGAAAAACAGCATATCAGTTGAAGGATAAAGCAAGTTTTTAAACAGAGTTCATTAAAGGTCGGCCAGAGTAAAAAGAGTAGAAAGTTTTACGGTGCAATTGGAAGATTGATAGTGAGTTAGAATTGCAAATTAGAGGAGGGAGAGAGTTCCATAGTTTGGGTGCTACTCTTCTAGAGAATGCACAATCCCAGTTGCCCAGCTGAGGAGCAACGTAATGACCGGGAAGGATGATAGAGCTGGACGAGGTCAGAAAGGTAGGGAGGGGCCAAGCTATGTAGAGCTTTGTAGGTGAGGATAAGGGTTTTGGAGGTAATGTACTGATTGAGAGGGAGCAGTGAAGGTCAAAAAGTACAGGGGTTATTTGAGGTGAGGAGACGAGCAGCATAGTTTTGAACCAGTTAGAGTTTATAGTGTTTGCCAAACAGAAGGGAATTGCAGTAATTAAGACTGGAGAAAAAATAATGTGTGAATTGGCAGCTGCACTTTGGGAGAAGGATGAATTGGATATTAGCTATGTTTCATAGATTGAAGAAGCACATGGCATGGTTTGATATTGGTGTACCCTGGAGTTTCCTCTTTATCTATTATGAATTATTCTACTTCCACAGAACATCCTTTCAGAAAGAGGTAAATTGTTTGCTGTTCAATATGAAAACATTATTTAATAAAAATATGTTTTCAAACATGTAAGTGGAGTGGTGGATTTGATTAAATGGTTTATCATATCTGTCATTTTATACCATCCTTACATAGGAAGTAGCAACATTATTAAATACTTGAAACCACTTTTGGGTTAAGTAGGACAAAGTGTGAAAAGTAGTCAAACTCCTTATCGCAAAGGCCCCCCTTGTAATGTGCGGGAAAGATCTTGAAGTGCTCTGATGTACTTGCAATAAAGAGTTTGACTGCTTTTCATACTTTTTCCTACTTTACCCAATTTGCCATGCCTCATGTTCAGGCTTCTGGCTTGACATCTTTTAGACAGAAGTGCAGTTTGGCTGCATCAGACCCAAACGTTATGGGACAGCCACGTAAATGTTTGGAGCCACTCTGATAGGTCTCATCAACTATATTACCTTCATTGGGACGGGGATTGTGGCAGATTTTATTGTAGTGCTCCAGGGAGGAACACTCACACACACGCACATACTTTGCTGACGGCAATATTCAAGGCCTTGTGTGTAATTCACACTGTCAGTCGACATCTGTCTTTATGGTACGGTGCTTTGGGGGAAAGACAAATGGCAGGTGGCTGGGAACTGATTGTGCAGATGCTGTCAAACAGTTAGATTAAGCTATTGAACAAAAACAATACGTTTACACATCTCTATTGCACACAGTGTTTGATGTTTGTTCATTAGTGAACATGTTACAAAGAATAGACGAGTGGATTCATGACAGGCAGTGCTCAGAAGAAATATGTTTTCTGGAAAACTGAGGCTGCTTCAATTCAAGCACCGCAAGGTGTTTGTTATATCGATGAAAGATTGGAAAGGGGCATTGCATGCTTTTATGAGTTAATGAACGTGAAAGGCAACATCTGTTAGAAGAAAACAGCATTTTGGGGATGCAGACAACAGTTTCATCATTAATAAAAGATCATTGGGTTTTCAAAGTACTGAAATACTGTTGTTTGTTTGCAGAGTAGAAAAAGGAGCTCAGGAGGTAATTATTTTGGCTTTGACAATATTTACCAATATATAAATATGTCTTGATCTATGAAGTTGGAGGGCACCTGGACATATTAATTAAAACATGCAAACTTCAAAAGCCAGCTTCCAAAACAATCTCATATAAAACACTGCCAAGCAGCATTCAAATGTATTTTTTTTTCCTACACCTTAATTACTCTCAAAGCTCTTGTCTGAATTTGTAATTCCGGTTTTTAATATGTTTATAGACAGGCAGACGCTGGGACTAAAACAAGCCCAGTGGAAGGATTAAGGCACTGGTACAGTGAGAGTGTCTCGAGTCCTTTGTGCAGGTAATTCATTATGATGACACATTGAGGAGAGTGACTCCCGTCTGTGCTGGAAGTCCAATGATATCATGGTCAACCCAGGGTTGACCTTACCCTGTGCGGTCATGCTAAATAGCACTATAAATGGAAATGAGGCCCTTCAATGTGAAGTAGAGGCGAGTTGAAAAACAATTACTCTGTCTAGATAAGCAACAATGATAATGGCACCATGTAAATGCTGAACTGCTTGCATGTCGTTGTTCTGCTCCTGTCTAACTTTAGAAATTACCACTTTCTTATTTATCTTTCATTCCTCAAACATGCTCAGGTTTATGTTTGAATTACTTCTCTACCTGGAATATGGTTCCACAATTAACATGTGAAATTACATTTTATCCTCGTTTGATTTGATAATTTCAGTTTAGAAAATTCTATTTTATTTCGGGGCCTTAGAAAAAGAGCATGGGCACCAATTCAAAGGGGAAAAAATCACTCAATCAGCAGTTGGCTACACTCAGCTCTGTTGCTTGGCCACGCTGAGGTGAGGGGACTGCCAGCTTCATCTTAAACATGTCTAGTGATGACCAAAGACACAATTCACAGGTATGCATAAACACCATTTAAGTAGCTATGGGTAGCATTCTATAAGAGGGGATTTTGGTGACCCCTAGTGTTTGCTTTGTGTAACTTTTTTCCCTGACTTGCAAAGAAAATGGTATTTTGTTTACGATGCTGAGTGATCACATGACGGCTTGAAGCAATAGCACAAATAACAGCTCCGATCAAACATGATTTAGTGATGCACTCCATGAAGCAATTTGTCACAGTTTCAGAGGAGATATACCCTGGTGGCAGCCAAATTTCATACTCAATATTGAGACTGATCTGAACACGATTTTTTCATTCTCCCATATAATTACAATATGCAATCAGAAGAAATGTATTGATAATATGTTAATACAAAACAGTTGCTTTAAGCTGCTTTAAATTCAATTTCAAATGTGCAATAACATTTTTTTTATGAACCATAAAGTTTTTAATTAAATATTTTTTTATATAATCAAGATTTATAAATGTGGCATTTATGAACTTAAATATGTAATTTCAAAAGAAATATTAATTTTGAAATTAAATGTATAATTTGACTGCTATATGTGTTCCTCTCCGGGAACCATCACCTTATCGTGGTGGAGAGGTTTGTGTGTACCGATGAACCTGAGGGCTATGTTGTCTGGAACCTTGTGTTCCTGGTAGGGTCTCCCATGGCAAATTGGTCTCAGGCGAGGGGCCGGACTAAGAATGGTTCGAAAAATCTCATGGAATCAACAAGAAGAGGAAATGATACCCAGCCCGGAGGAAGCCTGGGGTCCCATTCTGGAGCCAGGCCCAGGAGGAGGAAGCCCGGGTCCCATTCTGGAGCCAGGCCCAGGAGGAGGACTCGTCAGCGAGCGCCTGGTGGGCGGGCTTGCCATGGAGCACGGCCGGGCATAGCCCGAAAAAGCAACGTGGATAACACCATCATCTTCGCTTCTCCGTCTCGTGGGCTCACCACCCGCGGGAGAAACCAAGGGGGTCGGGAGCACTGCCAGAAAGGTGGCAGTGAAGGCAGAGGTTTTTGACGGGGATCGGACCCTGGTGGCAGAGGCTGGCTTTGGGGACGTGGAACGTCACCTCTGTGGGAAGGGGCCGGACCTTGTGCGGGAGGTGGAGTGCTACCAGTTGGATCTGGTGGGGCTTGCCTCTACGCACAGCATCGGCTCTGGAACCTCACTCCTGGATAGGGGTTGGACTCTATTCTTCTCCGGAGTTGCCCAGGGTGTGAGGTGCAAGGCGGGTGTGCGGATACTCACAAGTAGACATCAGTTCAATCTGGGAACCACCGCCCTAGAGCACACAATGAGCTATGTCTACCTTTGCCTAACAATTTCAGCATCAGGCAGTTTCACTGTGGCAGTGAATGCATTGAAAGAAAAAGCTTTTAGAGCCTACTATTCAATAAAACGCAAATTCTATAAAATCAGTATTCCAGTCAAAATATGGTGTAAAATATCCGACAGTGTTATTCAACCAATTGCACTTTATGGAAGTGAAATATGGGGTCCACTCAGTCACCATAGCCACACTAGATGGGACAAGCATCCAACAGAGACCCTGCATGCAGAATTTTGTTGAAATCTCTTAAATGTCCAAAGAAAAACACCAACAAATGCATGCAGGGCAGCATTAGGCCGGTTCCCATTGATAAAGATGAAGGTGTTGCTGTGTGATTTGATGTGACTTTGCTGATTTTTGTTCGCCCACCCTCGGCGAAAGCAAACTATTTCACTTTCGCTTGAAGTATACTGGAGCCTTTAGGGTTACCTGCTCCCCGGTTTTAGCGTGGGCGCCCCTGGTCATGAAGGAGCCCTCCAGCACAGAGCTCACAATGGTCAGGCCCTTCCCTGCCTTCAGCTGGGTGGTGAGAGACAGCAGACGGGGGTGCTTCACCTCCAGGTCAGAGTCCAGCTTACACAGAACCAGCAGCTGGGGTCTGGAGAGGAGAGACAGGGGGGAGAGAGGAGTGAGAGAGGAGAGAGAAAGGTGGATCCAGAGAGCGGGGAGAGAGAAGGGGGAGAGACAGGTGGATACAGAGAGAGAGCGAGAAAGAGAGAG
>JAVQIZ010228308.1:0-37953 GCA_036023535.2 Galaxias brevipinnis | reverse complement strand
ATTGTTTTAGATATACGGGAAAATTCAGGTAAATACATTTAAAGATAAACTGTAGCCAATGAAACTGTCTTCTGGAGAATGGTGTAAGCCAGGACAGTTGTTCATACATCATACAGTGGTGGGCTCACATCACTTCTATATGTGGTTGGCCAAGAAATGTCGGAAAGATAAAACGATACAAAGATGCTACAAAACACATTTGTTAATTCAAATGTTTCAATCCACTGGAATCTTCACCCCCCCCCCCTTCAAAAGATATCCCAAAAATCTATTATCTTTTGATATCATTGCACTTTGTGATGTCTTATATTAGGCAGGGCAGTGGTAGCTGTTCTCCATATTACGCTCTCCATGCTTTTCCAGTGGCTCCTCTCCCCCATGTGCCCACAGCCTCTAGCCGTGCTGGGTAACCACTCCTGAGTTAACCTTTCCTGGAGGCACAGGGAAGCCCAGGCATGGAGCGCTGTTTAGCATAATGAGTGGGCTCATCAAAGCTCAGCCGTGCACACGAGGCCTTCTGGATGCACTCCTACAACCGCGCACACTCCCGCAAGAGGCCTCTGTGGACCGAGGCAGGGGCCGCCCCTCGGACCTCATTTGAGGATGAAATCGTTTGTCTGACCAGGATGTCATTTATAATTAATGGCCACTTGTGAGTGTAATTTAGAGAGATCTCACCTGTGGCCCTGTCCCAGGCTCAGCAGGAACACACACACACACACACACACACACACACACACATGAACTCACACACACGCACATGAACTCACACACACACACACACATGAACACACACACACACGCACATGAACACACACACACACATGCACAGACACTTAAGGCAGTGCATGCTGTCTCACGAGCATGGTCATGCATTTCATGCAGATGAAATGTGTTTTGCTGCGCTTCAAAACACACCCATGGCACAGCTTGATACACGGTATGATATAATGTGCATACAAATAACAAATGGCACGTTCTTTTACACCCAATGTGCTAGGTGACAGAGTGACTGTACTATGGCTATAGAAACCAGGGGCTTTCCATAGTCCACATGGAAACCGTACAGTACTGCTGCCCCTCAGGGGGGTCCCTCACCCCCCACGATCCCAGACCCTGTCCCCTCTGTCAAGGCCCCTGGCTCCTGCAGAGTCACCAGATGCCAGGGATGTTCCTCCGACACCTTTTTCTACCAGCATCATGCTCAAGTTTACATAATAACATTATTTACAATACATTGGTAGCGTAGATAAAATATGTTATTTCCTTTTACAATTGTCCAACAACATGCACAGCTAGATGTGTAAATTCCATAGAATTGATGTCTTCAAATGGATTTATTTACTAATTAACTTTTTATTGTGTATAAAGAATTTATTTCTAACAGGTAAAGATTTTGCTTTGACCATGCCAAAATGGTTGGTTTTTGTTGAAGTCGTGTAGGAGCAAGGAACATTTTGAATATTTAAGGACAGACTGCTCACTGCATCTTTAAGAGTCATTGCAACCAACAAAAGCCATTTTTCAACCTGCCAGTCAGAGCTGCAGCCCTGAGGGCAGTGTTGTATTAAACAATACCGTGCATTCATGCAATGTACAGAGAGTTGGTTAGGTCAATACAATAATTTATCACCTCTGATCAAGAAAAAAATTAGTGTGAAAATAAGGTCGTAGATCATTGTGGGTTGGATTGTGTTGGAGGGGAAAATCAATGGCCCATTGGCTAGTGCTAAGTGATGCCAGTAGAAAGAGCATTAAAAGCTGTTGTGCCCATGGGACAGCTATACTACAGTGAGGCCTGTTTGCTTCATATGATGTTAATACAGTAAACTCAAGTAGATGACTGAAATGATGTGGGGAGAGAGGGTTGTTTCGGCTCAGGTCGGTTTTCGCTATCTCATTGGCTCTCGTGAAATCGGAGACATTGTTATCTTTGGCCTGTTTTGCTGCAAATACAAATGGACTCGCATGCACCCACTTTGCATGGATAGATTTATGGTAAAATCATGGCTAGGGGTTTGTGGCCAAGGTGTTGTGAACCTGCTATGTTCTACTGTACTGCCTTGTTCTGCTGCAACACTTGTGCTTGCCTAAGCACACATTGACACTCTTATCTAGAGCAATGTCCTCCAATTGTGAGGATGTACAAAATTCAGATTGGCAATACAATTGATACTTTACAGTCACTTTTATCACACTTATTGTAAAAATCAAATGATCCCAACCTGCCGTTAACGTATACAGCCATTGGACCTTCATCTGATTCTCAATTGATCTTCACTCAGGTCAGGTCCTGCAACCCAATTGTAAGTGTGCCTGTGACGTTCCTTTTTACAGTGTGTCTGTCAGACGAGCCTTGGGTTTAGCATCAGTCGGCAGATAAGGATGGGAATCAGACCCAGCCTTTGGGATGCTCCTAATCATCTAATGAACAAGGACATGAGGTTGTGATTTGTTGCCATGACACTCTTGTTAGGTTAAGTGGAGGGAATCGACTGGGCTGTCAGTTGTTGTATCCACGCTACTCCAGCATGTTTAACTACATGGCCGAAGCTTGAGCCTTTTCCAACTATCAAAGTGTTCTAGGCACAGAAACGGTCTAATCTGGTATGTACACGATGTTCTTTATGTGAGTCATAGGCCTGCTGTATTACAACAGCCTGTATTGCTTCAGCTTGGCGGGAGAGAGCTCCCTCAGAAGAGAGCTTGACTGCCCTTGAGGTTCTTTTTCACACAAACAGAGACTCTCCACTTTAGAACCAAATTATAAAGCTGCTTGGAGACCACTGGGAAGCTCCCCCGAGCCTGAAAGGTGGCTGCACCTCAGACGTGAGAAACTCATAGGACGCAACACTAACAAAGACACCATATGAAAAGCACCTAAACCTGACATGTACATGATTTAGTCTATATTATCACCTCATTATCACCTCTAGAACACATCAGGAGTATTAAACCAGCGCCCCATCATATGTTTCTGGGAATTAGTTTTGAATATGCTTTCAAAGTAGCCCACCTCATTTGGTTGTTTGCAAATAGGCTCGTCATTGGATCGGTGCTTTGTCTGTGGCAAGGGTGCTTCTGTGCGTTTCCCTCTCGGCTGCCCTGGACATGTTTCTGGTAATCCCCCATATTGATTGTTGAAAGTTGTGGATGGAGCTTCAGGCAGCTGTTGGAATTCATGTTTGAGTGGGAGATTCAGGCATATGTTTTTACATTCGACCCCTAAGCACGACCATGTCCCCACCCCACTCTTTCCACTTCTCTCTCTCCTATTGACCTTGTTGCACATTATAAATCAACATTGGCTCGGGCTATCCTGCAAGAAGCTAATGAAAGCTCATTTTTAAAGTGGCTAAATGGTCCTGACAAAACTCCTAATGAGGAAATCAATAATTCAGTGATTGTAACTCTGCTTATACTAATACATCCCGCTTGTAGCGCTCAGGTTCCAACGTAGAGGAGATCATTTTTTATTGTATTCAGTACTGCGTGTCAGCAATGTTGCCGCATCTGAAGCCTGTGATAGATCTCCCGTTTTGGTGTCTACCTGAATTAAACCAATCATGTGAGATCTGCGAGGTGGCGTGCAGTTCTTCAAAAAGCACATAGCATGAATACTCGGACAAATATTATTTTCAAATGATGTTCTAGGGAGACATATTTAAAATACTCAATTGCAATTGTCACCATTCTTAATTGTCTATTAAAAACGCATTGTTTGCACTCAGCATTAGTGGGCAGCCATATATTGCAGCACAATATTGCACCAAGTCAGTATTTTACCTTTCAAAAGCATGTACTGCATCTCCTCGGTTGTTACTGTAAGTATTGAGAAAAGACTTGGCCTGCTGGTATACGTTTAGCTATGGACAGTAAGACAGGTGTAATGCAAAGGACCATTCATTAAAAGGAAAGTAGAGCACCTTGAGATTCTCCCAGAGGAAGCTCAGTAAAGATAAATTACACTATCTTATGAAGCTATTGCTTTTAGTGACCCTTCTTTTATTCCAGTTTCTCAGTATAATGCTTATATTATCGGGCATACTGCACAAAACGTTGATCAGGATATAATCATCAGATACCAATAATGAACTATTGCCTGTTGATTCCCTAAATTATCTTAAGTGGTCAAGATATTTTTGTCCAGTGTCCAATGTGAAGTACCGTTTCAATGACTTCGAAATTCCCATTTGGAGTGCTGTCTATTTTCAGTGGAATATATCCCGTTCATCAGATCTAAGAAAGTATCTGTAGTTCTAGGGACAGATGGTAACTGGCCAAGGCAGGATCATTGATCATCATGCTTGGCTCTGGGAAGGTATGTTCTTGGAAGCCAGGGGGCAGCACCCTAGTCCTCCGTTAATTGAAGGAGCAGTTCTATTACCCTCTCACGGCCCTTGCTGTGCCATAATGCTGCTCTTTGCTAGGTACAGACTGCCCCACATGCCAAAGTGTTTGCCCAACTCATCAGCTGAGGCTTCTCTTTGGTGATTAATTACAAATGTAGAAACATATTCTTGATTAATTAACTCAATTAAAAATGTGGAAAATAAAATTGGAGCTTAATGACTTTTGGTTTTGAACTATTAAAAATGTATTTGGTCACAGGCTATGTGTTCATCCGTGCCATGTTGGCCAGTCAGAGGGATATTTCAAATTCAGTAAAAAAAAGACCATAAGATCTATAAACATGCATCAAAACATAACTACAGACGGAGGCGTATCTCTTCAAGTTAAGGATGAATGAGCCAGAGACAGGCCTAAGGGGGTAGGACTCAGAAAGAAAAAGAAAGATTGTTTGTATGACTGTTTGGCGGTGGATGTCGACGTGAAGAGAGACAGTTCAATGTTTTCCTCATACTCCCTTTACAGTTCTTGTTGTCTTGTTTTCCAGAACAAAGAATAAACTGTGGTACTTTGAGTTTGGCACTTCTGAGACCTTCTCGGCCACATGCAAGAAGCTCCATGACTTTCTCGAGGTTGAGGTAAATCAAACTACAAACTTTTTTTTGGTTGTTGGGTGATCTGTACGTGATTCATTTAACTAACACCTCTGTTAGAATTTTTATTTGTTGTCCTGGAAACTAATTATACAAATTATTATAATTTT
Source organism: Galaxias brevipinnis (assembly GCA_036023535.2). Classification (NCBI taxonomy): domain Eukaryota; kingdom Metazoa; phylum Chordata; class Actinopteri; order Galaxiiformes; family Galaxiidae; genus Galaxias; species Galaxias brevipinnis. Next base: position 32,840 of record JAVQIZ010228308.1, on the reverse strand, counting down.
TTTATTCAACCATAGAAACATTTGTTCAAAGCATTCAAAGAACATATTTCTGTAACACTGTATCAATTTAAAGCAGGAAACAAAATTGTTTAATGGTTTGATCATTATTACTCCAACGTGAGAGTACCACACTCACTAGGCAAAACTACAGAGATACAAAATACCCTGTGAGAATGTCTTTTATCTGGATCCCAACCATTTAAAGACTGGGCAGTCACCTCATGAACTACAAATAGTCTTCATTTGTACCAATTTCCTTGAGTCAGGGTGTTTAGTGAGAGAGCAGGGGGAGGGGCAGACTCTCACCCGCTCTTTACTGAACCTCTGCCCAAAGCACAGGTAATTATCCCTGCACGACCCTGCTGTGTGTGATCTTGAGTGATAATGAAGGTGGTGTTGATCCAATCCATCTCCCCCTCCTTTCCCTGAACCACCGGCACAGTGCAGAGGTCCTTATTAATTAGCGATGAATGGGTACCTACTGCAGGAGGGCATGTATGGCCAAGGAATACAAGCATTTTTATCTCAAACTGGAATGTGCAACTCTGTGGTGAGGACTTGGACATTTTCTGGTTGTGGGTAGGAAGAAGCTCACATTCGGTGACAGGTCAGGTCCCCTTGTCATGGTGGATATGTACAACTTAAATGATCGAAAGATGGTGATGTATAGGCCAGGAATGTTAGCAAACGCTGCTTTGAAAGGTCATCTTTTTGTTTTTGCTCTACCTGTGTCCTGAAAGGTTTCCTATGTTGACTAGGTTAATTAGAGCTACAGTATTGGATAGGATAGTACTGCTACATTTATCAATTACTTAGTTTTTAAGATTTATAATTTTCAGATTAACATTTTATTTTTCATTTTGTGTCCCTTTTGTACCTCCATGCTTTGAAAGTGTGATGGCATCACTCTAGACCTAAGCAGCATCTCCTTGGAAGGCATTGCCATTCTCAACATTCCCAGCATGCACGGTGGCTCCAATCTGTGGGGTGAGAGCAGGAAGAGGAGGACCAACCGAAAGGCAGGAAAGAAGACCCAAGACAGAAGGACACTACTGGATCCAAAAGAACTCATGTTTGCAGTACAAGGTACCTACTTAACTTGATATCAATTACAGTATAAGAAGTATGAGAAACATTGAAGCTCTGTTTAAAGTGCTACCTTTAATACAAAGCTCTCTGACATGCTCTTACCCATTAAGAGGCCTAGCCGGTCCTTTGTCCTTGGTCATGTTAGACAGATCAAAGACAAAGTTTGGGTCCAACTTTTCTATTCTATGAATATTTCATCCGTGACAAGGTGAATCACGGCGAGTAGATTTTGTTTGGGATGAAGGGGTGCAGTTTGATGTCACTGTTTGGCACTGTCACTTGTCTGGTAATGGCTTGTGGAGGTGGCAGTGGACACGCTGGACTAATAGGAGCAGACTGAGAGGGCTACTCTGGGTGATTCCTGCCTTCACAGGGGTGTACCACGCAGGGCATTCCCCTGAATTCATTTATGTCACCAGAAGCAATGTGGGAAAGTGTGAATGAATGCACAAAACTAAGAGAGATCTTATTTTATATCAAATTAAAGTTTTGGTTTCTTATAGTTTTTAAATCTGTGTAACCAAGTATAGATTCAATTTGGGATTTTAGTCTTTAGTTTGAAAGTGTCATTTGGAATAGTTTTTTAAGCTAGCTTTATTGATAATGTAATACACAAAGAGGTACATTTACATCTATTTAGATCTATTTATGTTTTGATTTATCTCGTTCAGGTTGTGTTTTCTTCAGTGGGTTTCCAGAAACCATAAAAAGGGATATCTATAATATCTTGAGACCAGCTGGGCCTCAGAAATATCAGTCAAGCATGAAACGTAAGAGTCAGCAAGGATCCTGAGGCATGGCTGCCAGTGATCCCATAAGACAGTGGTTTGAAAATGACGGACATAAAAGCGTTCTTTATGAAGCTCTCTCGTCGGTTAAGGGGGTTTGTTCTACTGAGAATATTGTTGGGGTGTCACAGTTAAAGGCATGAAAGCAGTTGGTTTTAGAGGTCTCAAGAACGTTTGTTCAGGACTTTGTCTTCCTGCAATGAATTTGTTCTGCGCTGTTCTCATATATTCTAAAATAAATTCTTTAAATAATAATTTGTTATGGGATCTTTGGTCTTGCATCCACATATGAAGTCCATAATTACATGTAAATAACTTTTTTTAACAAATAAATAACATGGAGGCAGTGTTCTGCTACTATCCGGCTGTAGGCCACTACAATATGGAGCATCTATGAGACCCCCACTGCTTTTTATTTCAGTCAATACGAGTTAAGCCCTGATGAATGCACCAATTTGGATCATTGAGGTGCCGTCTAATATTCTACCTCAGCAATCCTCCTATCGTCTGGGATCAACCAAATCAAGCATGGGGGTTGGTCAACTCGTGAAGTCTGGATATTGATTTTTATCTGATGTGCTTGGAGAAATAGGCAAGACAGATGTGGGCAAACTGGGAGATACATGATCAATTCAGACTCCACCTCGCTACACTAGACACTCCCGTCCATTCGTTCCCACAGAAAGAATCAATCCGCTTGGTGTTATGGGTCAAAAAAACGTTAATCCTCTGTCTGAACCTGAGAAGGCACTTACTGTAAGTGTCTGAGGGTGTGCGTGTGTGAGTGCCGCTTGCCCTTGTTAAAGGTGCGCTCAAGGTGAGAGCCTGAACATGTCCGATCAGAGAGCAGGGTCCTGGAGGCCCCCTCATAAACAGAAGTGTGCATTAGCCCGGTGGGGACTGCACGTCGCCGCCTTTGTTGACCTAGCGGCGAGCACGGAACGCGGATCAAACTGCTGGGGGAAGAAAGAGAAAAGCCTTTGTGACCTTTCGGGAGCTGTTAAGTTGTCCCGCTGGTGACGCCAGGAGACAAGCCCCTCAGGTGGAAGGGAATGGCTGCAGGGTGAATTATTTACTCTGGGACTGGGAAGGCAGGCAGGCAGGCAGGCAGGCAGGCGGTGGGGAGGTGATGGGGTGCAGTGGGGTGGACCAGGGTTCTCTGGGGGACTGATGGCCTGTGACACCCCTCCCTGGACTCACCCCTCGTCGACGTTCCCCATCGACAGTCCGCCTTCGCTGTCGTTCTGTGACTCTAACCCCACGGACGTCTTCATCGTTTGTCTCGCTCTCTCTCTCTCTCTCTCACTCTTTTTATTCCCCTCCTCCCTGTGTGGCTCGCCCACTCCCCCTCTGTCACTCCTTATGTGTCATTGTGGTGACTATTCTGGACAGGTACTTGACAGTGACACAGGCACTGTGCTAATCTTGCCCTCTTGTAGAACTACTATCCCACGGCGAGTAAGACACATCAACTCCATCCCCAGGCTTGGATTGTAATGTATTGTTTGTTTCTCTCCAATGTATTACTATTAATAAAATAAGATATAACTGAAGATTATGAAAACATGTCAACATGATGAAACAAAAATAAATATTCGATGGCATCCTTGTCAACCAAAACAGTGAAACCTTATGGCCCTGTGATCTCTCCCTGACCTTCTTACAAAAGGGCAGTGTTTGACTGTTGGCCTTTCCCACAGTGAGCACTCCAGGGTAGGCTATGTAGCCCCGGGCCACTAGGAATCCCCCAAGTTGTACGATCGCCGTGGTGACGCTGTCTATCATACGTGACAGCCTTGGGCTGTGTGGTCCACTAGCACTAACGTGAGAAGACGTGCTGGGAAGACAGGTTTAAAACCCAGTGCCAGGGGTCAGGAGTCTGTGCACCCCCCCCCTCCCTGTCTCTCCTCTCTCTCTATCTCTCTTTCTCTCTTGCTCTCTCCCTCTGTCTCTTTTCACACACAGACATACACAGCTACTATTCTTTTTTTTTTAAATCACACACATTATTCATTCTACAGGGTGGGTGCGTTACAGACACAAAGTTATACATGCACGTTTCAATACAGCCCCTGGAACGTGCTACATTAACAAACAAGCCAGAGATAGGGATTGGCATATGTCTATTGCAACCGTGGCAGCTGGTCACCTGCCCTTCGTAGCAACAACACCTTCAAGATCTTTCAGGAAGCCACCGACCTGACTTCCCGATATAAACATAACAACAACCTAGTCGTAGCAATAGCAGCATAGCATCACGGCAGCGCACAAGCATTATCATGGCCACAAAGGCCCCAAAAAACGGGTCTTACTTTCAATTAGTATCTCTATACTCCCAGCAGTGCAGCAGTAGCTCCTTAATTTGCAGAGGGGCGAGTATATGGCGAGTGGGAGGCATAACAGGTCTGCTGAAACAGATGGGCCCAGCGAGACACTGGGCTTCCAGCAGGGGCAAAATCAATGCTCATAACTTCAAAACCAAAGATACATTTATAATTATAGGAGCACAAGATTGCTTTGCGTTGCCGGCGCAATCTAACTAATAGGTGTTTTGTTTGTGGTTTATTGTTGTTCTTGCTGCCTTTCTTCCTCTTTCAAGCAGGGACTCTTCCGGTGTTCTGACGTGGGAGTTGAACTTTGAACTATGCCTGTTCTTATAACCTTGCATCCCTTCTTTATCTTCTTATCTTTTGTTTTTGGGTCTCTGGTGGTTTATCATATTATAAAATATAAATACTGTAGACGGTACACTCTACTTTAATTTCTATTTGAAACAGAAAGTATTATTGTATGATATTTGCAGACCCATCAGACCAGCTCTTTGAAGTGGTGGGCTTGGAAGGCGCCATGGAGATGGGTCAGATCTACACAGGCCTGAAGAGTGCTGGGAGACGCCTGGCTCAATGCTCCTCAGTCACCATCAGGTAACCCCACGTGAACATGCACTTCACGGGCTGATTCCAACCCTGGTCAACCCCATCATTTGGGCCATGTTGCAAGGTGAAACATTGAAAGGTTGAAAAAACTTGATTTGACAGCTATTCAAGGGGACAGCCTTTTTCTCCCAAGTCTGGCTCGAAATATGAACCTATTTTTCTTTGTCTTTTTCTTCCAGAACCAGCAAATCCCTCCCTATGCAGATTGATGGAGAGCCATGGATGCAAACTCCCTGCACAGTAAATGAACAATTACTTCAAATACATTTTGCATGCCTTTATAATTATATACACAAGTGTCTTATTTGAAGTGGCCTATCTATGAAAAACATGATGTTGATGTCCCTCTCTTAATTGGTTCATCATTTGCTTCAAACTTTTCCCTGAATAAGTGCTGGAGTGTTTATTCTCTTTCCATTTTGTTCACTTATCAAATTGAAATCCCTCAATTTGCGTTGATTACAGTTGTGTTTTGGCTTTAATTACAATGCAAGTCTTCCGACAGCATTGCAGATGAAGTGCTACCAGAATTTACATAGGGATAATTCAGGTTGGGTGGAACAACCTAGTGCATGACAAAACAAGTAGTCTGAAAGTGCACTTGTGTCCCTTCAAAACGCCACCAAGCAAAGTTAGTGTCTGACGATGCGTAATTGTTTACGCCTTGATTTTCAGCCATACACACATGTTCCTGCTGAGCTGGAATCAGTCGACCTGTTAAACAGTTCTAAAGTAAATAGGATGCTGTTTAACTATGTATTATCCATTTGTGTCTTGTGCATGTATGACCTCCGAATCGCTAGCAATCATGTATACATTTTTAATGAACAATGTTTCTCTTTTTCAAATAAGGAGTAATGAGAAGAATTTTAGCAGTATCTCCACAATATTGTAATTTGTTATCTGTGATCTTTTAAGTTTTTTTATTGTTATTATATTACAAGTTATTCATATTTTTGGCTCTGAACTGTTCAGACTACAACCAAACAGGTATTATTTTAATACAGCTTGTTAAATTATTTTGATAATAATATGCCAATTATATGATACTTAATTTTGTTTAAACATATTAAAGTATCGTATGGAAATCAGGTCCACTAAAAATCATAAAAGCTACAGATAGTAAAAGATTAAGAACAATGTAAGACCTGTGTAAAAGAAGAATGCCTTTTATGGAGATGGGGGCATTTCCCTAGGTCATTATCATTTAAAGACAGACTGCACAGTACAGATCATCTCATGACGGTTGATATTTACCATTCTATTGATCTAAAATTCTAACCTTAAATAGCAGTGACCTTATGGTTGTGGGAAAGACACACATTTTATCTTTTATCTTAAAAATTAATGCCAATTACATCACTTAGGTTCCTTTATTGCTCCTACTGTATATAGTGCATTACAAGCGTTCATCTTTATCGGGATTGTTTTAGTGCCCATCTTTTACATAAGTGTGGTATTTTCACACATAGGTACCAAACTAAGCTGCACTAAATTGAAGTGGACTGTGCTGGCCTGCTACCTGCAGAAAGTAAATGAAGAAATGCAGTATTAGAACAACGGCCAGCATAGTATGGTTTACCACCATGACAATACTGTTATGTTGCAAGCCACCATGTTGTCTCTAGGGCTTGTATAGCTGGATGTTATAAAGTAAGTTACGTTGTTAACTGTGCAATATGTGGTAGCATGAAATAATATGATAACAGCGACCACATGTTACATATCTATAGAACCCTAACAGTAATTGTATTTTATGAATCGAGAAAAACTAAAGCTTATTTAATGACTAAACCTATTTGTATCCACCACAGATTGAAATAGTACACAAGAACCAGGCGCCAATGTTGATGGGACCCCCTCAAGGCAGCGGCTTCCTTTCCTCTGTCGTCAGACGGACATGCAGCGAAAGCAAAGACTGAGGAGGACTTTCATACCAGCCTGTTTTCCAAGGAATGGAGCTGCTCATAATTTGACCCAGCCATGACAAGAAAGAGCTCCTATAACACTGTTCAGCTCGCCGGTCTTAGGGTGTGAGATTGTGATTCGAAGGATGCTACTCAGCCTAGCAGCGCACAGTAGCATTCTGTAGCCACATGTGCTGCATAACTTTCATAAGGAGGGCTCAGTCACTTACTCCTTCTCACTACTAAAGAGTGAGGACCAACAGTTAAATTCAGATACAGCGGGGTTATAAACCGTGCCAGTCCAGTGAAGATCTTTATTGGAACATGTTTCCTATTCAGAATACATCTTTATGTTGTAACAGACATTTTGTTGTTCATTCTGTTGTTCAAAAACGGTATGTAGTTTGCACTGTGCCATGTGACTCAAGTCTTTGAAGAGATACAAAACATTTATGTCATCACTAGATGTCCTTTGTGAGACAATGTATTTATTTACGTAAGCTGCTTTGATGTTTTCAAACTTTTGCATTTGAGTATCCCAATGCATGATGGTCTATGAATTAATCTCAATGGGAGAAACATATCTTGGAGCTGCAGTTCAACTGTGTGGTGGTCTCTGGTAAGATTATAGGATAAATTTAGCATCTCTTAATCCCCGTTTATCTTTCATATTAGCTTGAAACAGTGTAAATATAGACTGACAATTGAGTGGGCTCTGTGCAAGTTTTTTTTTGTCAAAAGCATGTTTAGCAAGTTTTCTGCTCAGGTGTCGATAATTCAAGAGAGATAAGCGATGACGAATGATTGTTCACAACGCATGGCACACATTGTTTATTTTGCACGGGTAATATAGACAATTTCTACAAATTGTATGCACATTGCTGTTGCATGACCAAGCAAGGTCTGGTTTTGAAACCTGTGGATATTGTTTGTAAATTGGGTTTGAGAGGACTTTTGTCCAAACTACATAATATTCCATTTACAGTACTCTGCTGCCTTTGTCTAAGATACTACATGAAATATTAATTCATATCATACCTGCAAGATGACCATATTTTGTTATAGGGTCCTGTATTTTATAGGCAGGTACTCAGGTATTTCTAATGTAGAGCTAAACAAAGCCTTATCTCTATATGTAAAATAGAAAAAATTCCGCCTTTAATTCTGCATGTAGAGTTTTTTCCCCCCAGCACATTGTTAGTCAAAGTTAGAGTGGGTACACCTCTTTGCTCATAAAGTCTGGTAAATGGAAAAGTAACCAATACTAAAGTGCTAAAGCTTGAATTGAAAACCTTATTCTGAAAATGTATTTGTGGATTTGTCATTTGCGGTGGGTTATTTAAAATGTTTCGTAAATGTTCAAAAAACACAATCTAGTGTTGAAAAAAATACCATACAGCAATTGTTAAAAACATTAACTTGATGTGTATAATTCAATCTTATACCAAAGACAACCCAATTGAAATGCCATATGCAACAGCTTATGAACTGTTGAAGCAGTAAACATTAATGCTACATACACCAAGTTTATTTGTCAACGTTTTTGTTAAGCATTAGTGCATGTTTAAAAACTACTTTTAAATAGAAGTCTGTCTCTGTTTAAAGTGCCAAATACTTACAAGGAGTTTTCCTCCATATTTATTTGCTTTGTGTGTTAAGTGTTGGTACAGTGAAGTTGTATTTTTGTACACAATGTTATTTTTCTGTATCACTGTATTAATTAATTCTGTAAATCATGAAAATGTGTTGTTTTGACAAAGATGAGCTTGCCTACATAAAAATTTAAACAAAAAAACAATGAATTTATTATGTAATTTGATATCATTTTATTATGTTAACATTTGATAACCCTCTGGTTTACAACAGCACGTACCTCCACCGTGGATGGGATGGGCATCTAGTGTCATTTCTATTGGATACTCCCATTCAAAGTAGATAATGTAACAGAGAGTGTTATGTCTTAAGATTTGGCTCCAATAAACTCTCAAATTTGAGAGACAGCTATGTACCGCAGCATAAATTTGACCTTCTGCTATATTTTATCTTGCTGTAATAAATAACCTCTCCATTCGAGGATCTTTATTACCATCAAAAAAAATATTAATTATGAAAGTATGTTATGTTAGCTATGTATAGCATATCAAGACATGCCTATAATACTCGGTAAGGACACATGGCAAAACACATTTGAAAATGTTGAAAAGAGTAAATAGAAGATATTGAAAAGGCAACAGTAAATTCTCTGCCTGTTTATCTTTTGAATCTCTAGAGATTAAGGAAATGTGTGGGGAGTAGAGATTGCACTTCTGTTTACTTGTGGACTAGTGTTAGATGGATGGACACCTGCACTTGACCTGTGCTTCTCAGTCCTAAGGGGGGTTCAGCCAAAGTGACATGATACTTCACTTTCCATCCACATCACTGTCTTGTAATGGCCTCGCATGCACAGTTAAATATGGGATCAGTATGACTCCGGACATATTTTTAGTTGACGTGGTATTCAGATATAGAATATTTAAACAATAGCCTAGCTGCTATTCAAGAATTTGGGGATTTAAGTCAATTTAGTTAATTTGTAACTGCAAAAAACATCAACAGTGCTGCTGCACTCAGTGTTCTTTCCCATTCAGTCTGTGTTTGAAACCTATCTTCAGTTGCCCAGTGACCTGTGATTTACTTACAGGTCAATCAATGCCTTTTGCAGGTCTGAGGCTCACTTACCAATGTATCCTTTTCACGGAGGGAAGTGCTGGAGCTAAGAGCCCTTTGGAAACAGTTCAAAACACTTACCATAGCCACAAACTTGACAGTGAGCGCATGAGCACGTGAGGGGTATGTCTATGTTTTTTTTTGTTAGTGTTGAAGGTATATTCATGTGAAATGGAGAGAGACCGAGTAAGGTAGGCCAATACGACAGTTTGTGCCCGCACTTGCGTGCGAGTGTTAATAGTTTTCACCATAAATTAGACAAGCATTTGCAAAAAAGTGATCAATTTCTTGGGTTACGTCGGCTCACTATGTTATTAATTACTACATCACAAAATAAATAAATATACAGTCTAACAACTGAGCATGATTGACGGGTAGAAACCTGAGTGACTCCGAAAGACATTGACAACCAATAGGAGGTGGAGCGCGCGGTCTGTTTCTGTGGGAGGCCCCGGGAGGCGATGCCAAGCCGCGCGAAACCAACACGGTATTGAGCGGCGCGAGCGCAGGCAGATAAGAGCGTTAGAAGCAGCACATCTAATCACGCTGCAGTCCGTTTAAAATACATAACTTTAATTCATGTAGTGCGTATTTCATAGGTAAGTAACCCTTTGCGTTTTTCATGCATCTTGCAGAAGCATATCACGTTTAAATTACTTTTGCTGCTCATTGTCTTCACCGTTGCGCACAGTTAAATATGTTCCGCTGAGCGATTTGGACACCCTAAAGTCAAGTTTTTTTTATGGTTTTACGGTTATTTCTTCTATTTTAAGTCAGTTAATATCGTTTACCTTTGTTTTATTTTTGATTTGTGTTTTGAAGGGTCACTGCCCGGACAACAGACTGCGAACTCTTAATTTTAACAAGTTATTGCGGTGCGAAATGGATGGATTTCAAGACCAACAAGTGCCGTACAGTAATTCAAACGTACGCTTAGTTCATGAAGTTTAACATTATATGAAGAGGGTGTGTTATAATGTTTTCATTATGGCAAATGTTGTTTCTGAGTGGTCAGCCTAATGGTATAAAACGTCAGTTTAATACACAGGTTAATAAATGGGAAATCCAGAAATACCCTACAGGATGCATGCTTTGGGTCAGTGTAAAGTGTATGAAGTTAGAGTACTTTGATTGAAGGACATCTATTACTCTCACAACATCTTCAGTCTGAGTATGTGGAAGAACAGAGCAGATGCACTACATTGTGAAAAATTGATCTCTTTCTTCCCTTTTAGAAACCACAAGGGAAGAAAATGTGCAAGGAGAGGCTAACAAATGACAGAAAAAGAAAATTAATTAACTCTGACCTGGCCCTGGACACTGAAGGTAAGAAAAAAAAAGTTAATTTCACGGCTTCTAAACATTTAGCAAAATTCAATTTGTTTGTGGTCACCTGCGCTCTTAAGTAAAAATATAAATTACTCCACACTTGTTTGTGAACATTCGGACTAGGTTTTGTTAGGGGTTATAAACAAATTGAGTCGTTAGCTGCACACGTGCCACTGGATTCAAGCAGACATCCAATGGCACTGTGAGCTTATCAGCCCGTCATAATGATGCCTATTGTCTTGGAACATCGCTGGTCCATGTTTCTTTTTTCACCATTGTTCTTTGCTTTGTCCTTCTAGAACTCTTCCAGGATCTCAGTCAACTACAAGAGACCTGGCTGGCAGAAGGTGAGTGTTATTTGTGTTTTTTTTCCAAGTTGAAGAAGCTCACCCTTTCAGCAAAAACAACATACTAAGAGATAGGAGAATAGAAAGATAGAGAGGGTAAATCGTCTTTAGTTACATGCCTGAATGTTGCAGTCCAATTAAAAGCTTGTGTGGAAGAGGCACCTTGTGTGTCATGCATACATTAGAGACTGTGATGAGCGGGGGTCTTGAAGAAGACTAGGCTCTATCCAAAGAGTGTCATCACAAATTACCAGGAGAAAGCTCTCTACGACACTCACTGTCTCCTCTGCTGTTGGCGAGAGCTAACGCAAGCGAGCCACAGCCACCTCCAACCAGCACTATCAGTGGTGTACCATCACCTCTCTTTCTTTCTCTCGCTCTCTGTCACTCTCTGTTACTCTCTGTTCCTCTCCTCATACTCTCTCTCTTTCACTTTCTCTTTATATTTCTTTCTTTACTTCGCTGCTACATCCTGAAGCTCATCCTCTACAGCTGTAGAATCATCTTGACTTCTTTGATTCACTTTTTTTATGCTGGTGGTGGAGAGAAAGGATTATTGTTTTTTCTGCTGACTACTCTTAAAAAGTTGGCCTCTCTGAGCAGTCTCTAGACTTTTTATTTGTATTTTTATTTTTGTTTATTTATTTATTTTTTGTTTATTTATTTATCTTTCCCCTCTAATGGCAAGACTTGCTCTTTGTGGTCAAACTCAGACGTGATGCTTCAGGATTTAAGTGCAAGTGTCTTCTTTCCGCCCTGTCTGCAGCACCGAAGTTTTGGTTAGTGATGAATATCGATCATATTGCTTGTGCCATGTGTGTAAGACGCATGTTTTAATGTTGTATGTTTGCACGTTTAAGTTCACTTTATATTTAATTTTTGCCTCTTTATATTTTTATGATCCTGACTGGAATATCATAAACATAAAAAAACTTAAATAAGTATTTAATATTTGTATTACATAATATAGGACAATAAGTTGAATCATTAAAAAGCATCCTTTCTTTGTTGATACATATGTAGACCTAATCTATCATTGCTCAACAATTGTGTTAAATTTACACAACATGTTGAAGTTTAAAGTCAAGCATGGAGGGGAAATCAAAAACTGTTCGGTGATTTGATTAAAATCTCAAATCTAATGTTTAAAATGCAAGGTTTGCAGAATAAGTTTATGAGTAAAATCACATATTTTTTTATAAATGTATACATGTATGAAAGAATCTGAAAATAGCAAATATATCTTGAAATTTCAGTCTCTCTTATTTAAACATTAAATAATTAATTTCAAACGTATCGTTAGGCAGTACATGAACAAATACAACAACTAAAGTTTTAGATGATTAGCCTTTTGACACACAAACAAAACTAATACACAAACTAAATTAATTGATAAATCAACTTTGACGCAGATTAATTGCAATGTGTACCTATTGATCTACAACAGTTTTAGAAATATTAAGGTACACTTGAAACTGTTCTACCTATGACCAAGTCTACTCTGTTTATCACTATATGTATAGCATAATAATATATATTTAAGTGTTTTGAGAAAAGTGGTTCCTACTACATTTTCATAAAGCTTTAAAGAAAAGTAAAGAACACACCCTTACACAGGTAAAAGGATAACTCAATAATTGATCATATTAATCTTTTCTTGAATATATCACAAAATGCTTGCTGTATAATTCACTGCTTCTAAAATGAAAATATGCTTTGAAACAGATATCGAAATACTTAAACACCTCTATCCAACAGTTAGATGAGGAACTTTCACCGCAGGGCTTGTAAAAGAATAAGATGTCATTTTAATATTTAAGTATCAAATTGTGAAAAAAAGACCTCCACTGAAATAGATATTACTGTAAGGAGTTCAGTTCTGCCTGTCATGGATCAATGTGACGATGTACTCTTCGAGATTGTAATAAATTACTTCCTGTCCATTAAGATCAAAAGGAATACCTTCCTATTTCAAAGATTTATTAGTTCAGGTAATTGGAAATATGAGCAGGAATTGCAGTAGATTTCCGACTACATGAACCAAAAGGTTGAAGGGTCTTTAACCTGACAGGCATATGGCTTTGGATGGACATTTATATTTTTTTGTTCTGTCGGTCTCTCTTTATACATTTTTCAATCTCTTTATTTCTTTATCTCTCTTGAAGTAGTTTACCGAAGGTTTTTCTTTTTTTGGTTTCATTCATTTATAAACTTTGTAATACTGCTATTACTTTGTTAACTTCTTTTTTAAATTGACAACTGAATGGGCAATGCAAATGTATAATTCAGTTAGGTGTTAAATGAGTGCATCCGCTTCTTAAACTTTTTTTAAAGTCCTGCTTGTTTTGAGGTGGATTTGTTTAAAACCCAAACTTGTCAGACATAGAGCATTTGCCGCCTTGTACATACAGAAGACAAGCAAATAGCCAATGCGACTGATAGTTTTTTCCTTTCACACACACAAAGGATTTGCCACTTCTGATTAGGCCTGTGTTTGGGGTTTGGCTGTTTTTCCTTTTTCCACACTCTTTCCTTTTTTTCCCTCTCCCCTCTTTTTTATGAATGGCGGCCGAGTTCCAGTTCTGTAACTCTCCCTAGGAGATGTTGCAAGGATCAGCTGGCCCATTCACAGACAGGGGCCAGTGACTCACCCATCCTGCAGCTCCTTCTGGAAACAGGACCAACTCTTTACCATTTCCCGCACAGCTTCTTTAGTTGTGTGTACACTCAAATTATTGATAGTCCTACATCAATGAAGGCTACATTTTGTCCTGTTAAAAAAAAAAGTGATCAGGTGTCGATTGGGTGAGTGTCAAACAGTGATTTCCACTAGATAAAAGGGTGATTATTGATGTCACAGTATTCTGGTACTAAATCCATGGAATGATTATTTTTATGACAGCTAGAAATACTTTCGCTAAGGAGATAATGGCACAAAGCGGGTCATGTGTAAAATACTTTTTCAGCACACTTATTTTTTATGTTGTTTTTATTATTATACATTAATTTTTATACTTTAAAGTAATTCAGCTTTTTCTTTCGCGATTTTGATTTAATTTATTTTTCATGGTCGGTCTCAATGTAGCAGTAGAACACTTCACATTCTCCTTTTTAGTTCGGTGTGACAACATTTTACACGAGATGGGAAAGAGATGCGTTTCCCATGCATTTCTCTTGTTCTGTTTGGTTGTTTGTTTGCTGTGATCTTTTCACACCTTAGTGAAAAAAATCAAGATCATTTCAGTAGTAAAAATATGGTAAAAGGATTTTTTCTTTTTTTTTTGCTGCGACATAGACATGTCTCAACATGTTACAAATTCAGTGATAATGAGGATCCACCTCGTGAATATAAATAGATGTGCTAATGACACATTTAAATATCATATTGCCTTTCGCTGCAAATCCACCAAGTTGAACTTGAGGGACACAAAACGGCCTTGGAGTGTAAATATGTGTGATATAAATATGTACATGCCTAATTGGACCCTGTGTGGAAGAGACTTCATTATCTTAGCATTAGGCAAAGGCAGAAAAGTGTGAACGATAGGTGAAAGTCTCAGGTTTGGAACAGACTTATCTCTGCAGGTACAGGTGCGTTCATCAGTAGGGAACAACCCAATTAGATACTGTTGATAACAATAGGTGTTTGGCTATTACAGTGGAGAAAGTCTTGAATCTACAAGATAATCAATGAATAACATTTTCTCTTTGATGTGACATTTTGGTATATGGACAAAATATATATTTCTGGATTCCCAATAGATTGCTATTTGAACTTTCTCCAATCTGATCTCATATGCTTGTAAAATTGAGCTGCACAATGTACAAATGGCTTGAGAGAAGATGGTCTTAATTCAGTTGTGTTGGTAATGAACACATTCTTAATGTCTTCTTTGCTTACCTCTACAGCTCAAGTACCCGACAATGACGAGCAGTTTGTACCAGACTTCCAGACTGAGAACTGTGAGTACATCTCTGTGTTGAAGGTGTGTGTGCAGTGTGTGGCAGGTGTGACACGTTGGTTCCTGTAGTTTTGCACGTGTGTCTTAAGTTGTGTGTTGGAACATGTTTATTTTTTTTCATGTATTTGTCTCGGTAACCTCACCTTTCCTCTGAAGAGCAGAGCATTGTGGGTTAAAAGAAAGGTGTGTGGTAGAGGAAGAGGAAAAGAAAGGTTGCAGGCTGAATGATGGATTTAAAAATGACTGTCCCAACAAGAGTGCATTTCTAAATTGTTATTTTGATTTAGGTTAATTACACAGATTACCTTCACTTATTTTACTCGACCATGAATTACAGTAGTTCGTTTACTTAGACGAAAATGCTAATTCAGAGAAAGCTGGTGCCTTGGCACAGTGTGCTCGGAGAGGAAGAAGTGCGTATGTGGGGACAGAAATGGATTGAGTGGAGCACAGTGGGATCCAGGGCGAGCACATGTTATTCAGACGAGCCAAAAGGCTCATTCAAATGTGATAACAGGACAAAAACTGTGCACATCCCCCCAGAGTTTAATATATGACCAGAGACGCTTTACAAGCCTAGTGTCCTGTTTCTATAGTTTCCATTACCGTCTCAGTGTGCTGCGCGCAGGTCATACAATTGCAGTGAATTGTCGTGGCCATTGGGCTCCGCAAAAAAAAAGAAGATGGCTTACAATATTTAACCCCTGGGTGGTACAGCACATCCCCTGAAATCCAAGTGGCTTTGACTGATACAAAGCCCGAACAGACACAAGTAACAGAGGTCATTGAGACGGTCCCAATGTCCTTCAGAGCCCTCCAGGGCGGATGGCCCACTGTAGTAGGAGACTGCTGACCATCTGAATCATCCTGTTGGCATGCTGGAGCAGACTGGAGAGCCATTAACAGATGGCAGAAGGGTGAGGGCACCGTAGTTGGGCTCATGAGCAGGCAACCCAGCCATCAACACTCCCATATGGATTTCACTGTAAGGAGAGAAAGATGAAGAGGCAGGGAGAGCCAGAGAAGGCACAGTAGAGAGTGGAGTAATAGTATGGATGGATACGGCGTCAAATTATTTAGCTGGTAGTGATCAAATGCAAACCTGAAACCTTTAGGAGTTCTTTCTAACAGTAAATAATTTAAATGTATGATACAGTCTGACTAGTAATGGTTTAATTTTCTTTATTTGAATAATTACGACTTGATTTAAAGTCAGAACTGTACAATTACAGTCTGGTAGCTAATGGGCACTAGGGCTGTGAAAATTAAGATCTCTTTTCCTTTGTCTTCAACTCCGAGGCTTTCATTAGCATAACTTAGCAGGGTATGAAAAAGTTAAGGAGGTGTAAAACGAGACCACACGTAACCAGCCGATAAGAGCAACTACCATTTAACAGCAATGGTGAGCACCTACAGTAGGTGAAAATGGAAGTTTTTTTCCCTGCTGTCAGATAACGTTCTTTTTATATGAGTGGACTGTAACCTGCTAGATAAACAATTGTTTGCCTAAAACAAATAACTGTTGGACTTTAAGGCTCTTTGCTAAATACAATGAATTATTATTCCAAGATGACCAAGACAAAGAAATTAAGCCAATTTGACATTGCAAAATTATTTAGACTGTCGAAGACATTTAGACAATTGGACAATGGTAATTTATGGTAAACATCTTGTAACTTAGATATATCAAATATTTTTGAAGTATACTAAATCTTTATTCAGCACAAAGTAAAGCATTTGGGCTGATGAACTCAAAAGTATTTGCATTTAAAGTAATACCAGTTATTATGATAAGTGGGCTGTATCTTTAGAAACACTGCTATAAAGGTTTATCAATAGGCAGATAATGAGAGCAATCTTGCAGTGATGGACATGGCATTCTGGACTAAAAGGAACATCTCCGCTCTGTTAGAGGGGCAATGTCTTTGCCATTGATTTGTGTTTCACGGCACCCCACTGACGAAATCTATTGTGGCATTTTCATCTCTCTATTTTAAGTGCCCTCTCTTACAACCCAGGTGAAGCTATTGTTAACTCTTCACCCCATGCCATGCTTTTAATTGTATGCTTAATTTTTTTCTGGCATATCACAAGCTACTGCTTACATACAGTATAGATTTACATTTACCTTAGAAATAATGGAAAAAGTTAAAAAAATAATAGAAACAATTTAGAAAACAGACATAGGAAACAGAGTACAATTCTCCTCGGCAGCAGCAAAAGATGCCACAAATATGTGGCCCCTGACTTCCAGAAGCCCCTTCGAATCAATCCTGATAACCAGAACAAAGTTATTGTTACCATCTCCATAAGCCCTTAATGAGCTTGTTTAGGATCTCACAGCCACAGTGTTTGTGACACAGCTCCACCTCGTCAAAGGTCTCCCCTCAGGAAGTGTCTATTTGACCTCTAATCGATGACCCAGAAAGGTCAGGCCCCAGCGAGGGCTGTGAACAACCCCTGTGCTTTGTTGCCATGGACCCGTGTGACCATCCCCCAGGGATCTGGTGTGTCAGCTGGGGGGTTGGCACATGCAGCCCTCCTACTACAAACAGACAGACACACAGGGCAGCTGTCAGTCAGCCTAGATATTTTCAAACATCCTTTTCTGACAGCCTCTAAGTCCTTATCTACTTTCCTCATGTCCTCAGGACAGGGGAATATACACTCACTTAGACCCACTTTATGAGGTACACCTGGCTAGTTCCTGGATGGAACCCCTTTGAATTCAGAACTGCCTTCATTCTTCGTGGCATAGATTCAACAATGTGTTGGAAACATTCCTCTGAGATTTTGGTCCATATTAATTATTCATATCAGGCAGTTGCTGCAGATTTTTTTTTATGCCTGCACATCCATGATGCGAATCTCCCGTTCCACAACATCCCAATGGTGCTGTGTTGGATTGAGATACGGTGACTGTGGAGGCCATTTGAGTACAGTGAACGTTCAAGACAACAGATTGAGATAGTGTGAGCTTTGCAACATGACGCGTTATCCTCCTGGAAGTAGCCAATAGGAGATCTGTACGCTGTGGTAATACAGGGATGGACATGGTCAGCAACAATACCCAGACTGTAGGCTGTGGCGTTTAAATAATGCTGAGTTGGTACTAAGAGGCCCACAGTGTGCAAAGCCAAAAGTAGTTAATTGACAGTCCAAAATTCAGCTTTTAGATCTAGTTTTTAGCCCTTACTTCTTTTCTCAACACCTAGTGTCACTGCTAACGTTAGACTTCTCAGGTAGCATCCCCTTTAATAAGGAGTAGCAGGTCTGTCTACTCCTCCTTGTGATTTAATAGTGAGCTATTAGACTAACCACAGTCTGTGTGTGTGTGTGTGTGCATGAGGTGAGACGGTACCTCTCAAGGCACCCGGGCTCGACTTCATCCTGAACGCATGTTTTTTTCTTCTTCTCGTCGGCGTGGCCAATTGAATTAGCGTTGATCATGACTAAAGATGATGGGCCGTTAATCAGGAGGGATCAGGCACTTAACGGCCCCAGAAAGGCTCCGGGGCCCTGTGGGCTCAGGTATAGAGAGAGAGGGGCCCTCGATCAATGGGGCTGCTTGTTGTCGTCTGGACGGTATTGGCAGGTCACTGAAAGACGAGAAGGATGGAGAGGAGTCCGCCGTCTTTGCTTTACGATTGTCATGTTTCACCAAGAGACTCACGCTCTAAAACCACTACACAAACAAGGTCTGAAGTAAGTTACAGGGAGATGTGACGTGGAGGCCAGATGTCCCTTATGCCGGGGTTATTCTTTAGGATGTCATTGAGGAGGTTGTGATAGGAATATCACACTCAATGTAAATGATCATATTATTATTTTTGTAAATTTTTTTAAAAGCCACCTTAAACTGCTTTGTAGCCGAAAAAAAGAAAGGACTATCCATTCTGAAATGCCTTAAGTTTTTACCCTGGTCTTTCCTGAATTTTTTCTGTTTTTTCTCTCTTCCCAGTGGCATTCCACGGACTTCAGCTGAAGATCAAGAAGGAGCCCCACAGCCCGTGCTCCGAGCTGAGCTCCAACTGCAGCCAGGAGCGGCCGTTTAGGATCCACTATGGGGAGAAGTGCCTGTACAACATCAGGTAGAGACCACCAGCTAGTTCACCTAGGCTATTGCTACAATGAGCGCTGTCGTGCGAGATGTCATTGAGGCTTGGAGTACAGATTGAAATATAAAAAAAATTGTCCCACAGTATATCATTGGGTGAATGATATCCCAGGTGCTGAGCCAAATGTTTCAATTAAGCTTCATTTGAAATATCTAGGTTTTGATCTTCACCAAATGTACATGTAAAGCGCCAGTCTGTCAAGTTTAATCAAACTTATTGAACACTTTTTTTTATCAAACGAAGCTAGAATACCAGAGACGAGAAACCAAAGGGTTGCCTAGTTACTTTCAATCTTGAATTGATTTGATTTGTAGAACATGTCATCTCTGCTCTTGAAATTACCATGTATGTTAAAGAGGCACCTTGGAACGCTGTCTTTAGAGAGCGCTGAACCACGTATGAGTGTTTCCCACACCTGCTGTCTCATGCTAAGATGCACCAGACAAAAGAACCTGAGCATCCCATTTGTTAAGCTCCAAAAAACAATTTAGCAATCATTTCAAGCCCCTACACGATACAAAAAAAAAATGTCCCTGAGAAAAGTCTATATACATTTATAAATACCAAGCCTCCCCAAATGGTGGCTCCCATCCAACCCACCAATACATGTGAAAACGGATGACATCCCTGCTGTTTACGTCAACGTGTCTGTGTCCCCCAGTGCCTACGAGCAGAAACAACCCACAGGAATGAAGCCCACCAGCCCAGCCACGCCGCCCTGCAGCACCCCCGTGTCCCCGCTCCACCATGCCTCCCCTACAGCCGCTCCCACCCCCAAACCAGACAGGACCTACCCCCAGGGGCCGCCCTCTCAGCCCCTCCCCGACAGCCCCTATTCCATGGACCACAGGTACATAGACCACAGGTCAGCCAGCCACACCTTTACCCAGCAGAGGACTGGTATTATTAGTCTGTCGGGAATAACGGGTTGAGCATGCCATTTGTAGACAGTAGACATCCTGATTTCCTAAATCTGAAATCGAATGCTTCTGTTGCTGATTTGATCTTCCAGGACCATAATGTGGTTCGTGTCACATCTCTCTTTGCCGCAGATTTCGACGTCAGTTGTCGGAGCCATGCCACTCGTTCCCGTCTCCACCATCGATGCCGCGTGACGGACGGCCCATGTACCACAGGCAAATGTCCGAGCCAAACATCCCCTTTCCGCCCCAGGGCTTCAAGCAGGAGTACCCCGACCCCCTGTTTGAGCACCCTGCCATGGTGGGGGCCCCCATGCCCCCCTCCTACCCGCCGTCCATGATGATCAAGCAGGAGCCCAGGGATTTCACCTACGACTCAGGTAAAACGACTCGTCGTGTGTGTGTGTGTGTTAGTGGAGCTAGTGGGCCCAGTGTGTGGGAAAAGGGGTCTTACAGTGCCATTCACCGCGAGCGACACTGAAGTAGCTGTGAATGAGTGTCGTGAACTACGGTGTCATCAGCAGACCCAGGACCTGCGCTTACCATAACAGTCGCACATTAACACAGCATGCCCTTCTTTGACTTCCACCACAGTGTCGTCTGAAGAAAGGAGGCAGGGTGGGGGTAGTGCTTATTAGATTTACCCATTATTAGGGCTGGGGGTCTGGTCGGTTTGGGTGTCTGTGCCGGTCTCCATTTCCTGTGGTGCTCTAATGGAGTGGCTGGGTGGGTGGGGCTTTCTCCTTGGTCGCCGTCCAAAGTCCCCCACCCACCCACTTCCCCTCCACAGGAGCTGGGCTCTGGAGAGGAGGAGGAGGGGTGGGGGGGGGTCACTAATCCCAACCCAGGGCCCCTGAGCCTGAGGCCCAAGCGGGGCATGAATGAACCAGCGCCGGCCGGACTGCTGTGTTGAGTTCATTCATAAGCCTCACTCGGGGAGAGTGAGAAAGTGCACCGCAGGGTGGGACCAGTGGAGGAGAAAGGCCGCGTCGCCTCCCTTCCAGACGGTGTCAAAGCAAACCCTCGGTGACTCTCATAGGACTGTAGCTGCAACAGGCAACCAACCGCATTTCTCCACTGCCGTTTTCTATTTGCCGTATCGCTCCTTCCAGGCCTTTCCGTGCGTATGTTGTCTTTCCTGGATTGACCATCGGAGTGAATTTATTAGCAGTCACGGCGGACCTGGTTGACTGGAGCAGGACTGTTAGCGAGGATGGGAGGGGAGCTTGTAATTTCATTAGCAGTCATTTCCTTCACAGGCCCATTACTTTGATGAAGTTCAGAGAAATGTTTAAGGCCGTAAATGAAGGGCGGGAGTGGGGGTGGGGGGGGACACGGCCCTTTTTATTGAACACTCACTTTGTAACTGGCATCAGCTGTTTTGATCCCAACCGCACGGCTGCGTTGTTACAGGAGGTTCTTACATCTAGTGTAAATGAAAGTTCAATCGTACAACGCCATAAAGCCAACTTGTAAACACATCAGTCTATCAATCAAACTTGTTTACGGGGGCCAAACAAGCCAAATGCACTTCATAAACATGTTGTTGATTCTCATTATACAAGTTCAACACGGCAAATAAAAGATGAATGTTATCACTGAACGCCAGACCAACGTATGGTAAAACGTACCTTTAACAAAATCTCTACATTATCAGCACACGATATATTTCGCCATGTTGAAACACTCGGCTTTGGGCCCCTCAGCTGCTACATGGCTTTAATTCTTTTCACGTTGGGTACATTTGAGACCCACCTGCTCCATTTTGCCCCTGAAAGCAGAGCATGTCCATTACTGGTGTTGTGTGGAGAAGAAAGTGGACGGTGGCTGGGAGCCAGTGGGATGCTAGGGGACATGTTCTTTAATCAGAGCCACTGGTCCATTGAGTGAGCCGCCCCGACGTCCTCTCAGATAACTGATCCTGCTGCTAATGCTGCCCTCGGGCCTCCTAACAGCCTCTCTCCCCCCTGTGTTCTGCAGCTGAAGTGCCTAGCTGCCACTCGGTCTACTTACGGCAGGACGGCTACCTGGCTCACGCCAACAGGACCGAAGGTACAGTAGAGCGGGCGTTACCCACGGGATCCTCTGGCTGACGTGGCTTCATGCAGGTTGTTCTGTGCTGGGGGTTTTCCCTCATTTGGTTTTGCTCATCTTGCAGGCTGCATGTTCGATAAGGTGGCGAGGCACTTCTACGATGACACATGCGTGGTCCCTGAAAAGGTTGAAGGTGAGCATTCCACCTCGATCCGTGTTTGATCTCTGGTGTGGTATCCAATTTGACATTCTCTAACGCGGTCCTTTCCCCACACCAACTGTGTGTGCTCTAGGTGACATCAAGCAGGAGTCAGGCCTATACCGCGAAGGGCCCACGTACCAGCGGAGAGGCTCCCTGCAGCTCTGGCAGTTCCTGGTGGCCCTGCTGGACGACCCGTCCAACTCCCACTTCATTGCCTGGACAGGCCGCGGGATGGAGTTCAAACTGATTGAGCCGGAGGAGGTGAGGATCCTGCTGCACTCTGATAATGTCGTCATCCCTGCACAATGCATTGTATTTAACATGACCATGACAAGATGCATTTTGTATATTATTTATACACGCAGCATGAAGAGAAACATTAGCATTACTTTGACCCAATGACTTGGCCAGGTGAACATTTTTGTCCATCAAGAGTGACAGTCTAATGATTTGCAGTGATCAGAACAGTTTGCTAAAAACAGATTTCATAAGAGCATGCAGAGGCTACCGCTTCTTCCTCTTCCTCTTCTTCCTATTTGTCTTCACGGCACATTAAAAGGGCGTCATCTGATCAGATCAGTCCAGCCGTCAGTCGGCCGGGCGGCCCTCTTACATATTTCAGTGGACCTGCTCCTAAAAATATAAGTCATGTTGACGGTTTGGCTCTTTGAAATGGGAACAGGTCTCGCTCTGTTTGCCCTCTCATAACAGACAGTACGCCTCAGTCAGGGCGTCCCATTCTGTGCATTGAGGGGAGGGGGGGGGGTACAGGGGAGAGGGAGGAGGAGGAGGAGAGGGGACTGGCAAAGATCCACCCAGCCCAACGGCGCTCAGCGGGACAGGCCAGCTGCAGCAAACAGGGGGGCCCATTCATGCCATCAGGTGACCAAACGCCTCAGCCCTGGGGAGACGGGGCCGCTAGCTCTCGCTCTTCTTGCCGTCCTCTCGGTCAGGTGTAGTCTGTGAATGAGCGCCCAAGCATGGCAAAAACCATGGTGACGCACCAGGGTTAGACACAGGGTGTTGGGGGAAGAAAAATAGAGCGAGAGAGAAAAAAGAGAGATAGCCCAATGGTGAGAGAAGGACGTAAGGAACAGGACAAGTAAAGGGGAAAACGAACGACAAGACAGAGAGTAGCAGCAGACTCCGTGTTTTTTGGACTGGGATGAGTGCTGGGCGCTCGGGTAGACAGGTGCTGCAACATCTGCTGCCTCCTCCACTGCACGCGTGACAGGCTCCTAATGAACACGTTCCCCATCAGGCCTGTGGAGCGCACACTAATTGCGGTTATTAGGAAATATGGATTAGTAAGCTTTGTTTAACCTTTTGCCTACGTCACAGACTGTGCTCTCGCTACAATGTCGACCGATCGTGTTCGTGTGTGTGTGTGTGTGTGCGTTTTTAGGCCGCCAATGTGTCCATAGGATGACGTTATGCAAATGGTACCGTATTTCATTTGAATCTATCTTTGTGTATGCCTGCGTGTCTGCACTACAGGTGGCCCGTCGGTGGGGTATACAGAAGAATCGACCAGCAATGAACTATGACAAGCTCAGCCGATCGTTGCGCTATTACTATGAGAAGGGAATCATGCAAAAGGTACAAACAAGCTGAGGGTCTCTTCTGCATAAACCACAGCCAGCTCGGCTGTCTCTAGGTTTGCTAAAACACATGTTCCCTTCCCACTTATTTCAGGTGGCCGGGGAGAGATACGTCTACAAATTTGTGTGCGACCCCGAGGCGCTGTTCTCCATGGCCTTCCCCGACAATCAGCGGCCCGTGCTGAAGACGGACATGGAGCGGCAGATCAACGAGGAGGACACGGTGCCGTTGTCGCACTTTGACGAGAGCATGGCGTACGCACAGGAAGGGCCCTACTGCAACCCTCACCCCTACAGCGAGGGCTACGTTTATTAACGCTCCCTTCCCCCTCCCCCAAAAGCCAAACTCTACTGTCCTCTTAAGTCACCGTCAGAAAACACCCTCCGCCCCCTCTCCGTCTCTCTTTCTCTCACCGACTCCTCTTTCCTTCTCTTTTGGACATCCAAGCCGTACCGCAGGATGGAGAGCGCACTTTATGGACAGGGGCTGACATGTTGGACCCTGCTGGGGTTGTGGGTTGTATAGTTCACTTCAGATCCTTCGTGATTATATGGAAGGTGGGGACTCCTTTTTTCATAGCATGATGACACACTCTGGTGAGAGATAACTCAACGGCCGGTAGTCCCAAACAGACACTCACAGACAGATGATTTCCCTGAACTTTGAGAAAGAAATCACTCTGATATTCTCGATATGTGCTGCAGAGGATTTTCATTTTGTCAACTGTCCGCGCTTTTTTTCATTCGTTTTTTTTTCATCCTTTACTTTCCTACTCATTTAAGTGAATAATGCAATGTATTTTATTGACATGCTTTAAGAAATGTTTTGGTGAAGTGACTTAATTATAGACTTGAAACAGTAAAGTGATAATAAAAATTGACATCTAAATGCTGCCTTGCCACCAGTTTAAACTTGCTCCTTTATATGCTTATGATGTCTACCCCCTTGGTGCACCAATATCATCATTAAACGGGATAATTTGAAGAAATATCATAAACATTGCAGATGGACTGCAAATGATAGTGATGTGATGAACAGTAGCAAAATTGCAACAAGACAATAGGTTGCGATTCTACATTAATTAAATTCATTGGTCAAACTGGATGGAAAAATACTTGTTGAAGTATTTCCACATGAATTGTGTGCTTATAAAATAATTGATCCAGTGATTTAATTAAATTCATTCAATCATTTCATTTCTCACAGTTAGAAGGTCAGCAATGACAGAAACCATCCGTGTGTATAGACAACTTGATTTCATAATGAGGACGAAAAATACAAAGATTCAAAAAAAATTATCCGATGGTATATAAGCTAATTAAATCTTTTCGTTACAGCTGGCTCACTCAATAGGGATGACCAGTGCTACTGCAGGTGTACATTTAGCTCATATTGGTGTGTTGAGTTTTATTTTCAAAGATATCAGAAATATGTAGAATTTTATAATGTGATAAAGATTCATGTTATAACAAAACTTGTGGTCCATTGTATAATCAGGTAAATGCACATTTGTTGCTGCTTCTAATTGTAAGTGTATTTTGTAGGATCTCAAAAAGGCAGCTATGGTCTGCAAGTCTGAGTTATGGTTTATTTGGTATGTTATGTTTTTTTTGTTTGTTCTGTTTGAACAGACGTTAAAAAGATTGGTCAGTTTTGCTCTGTAAGTATAAATGTCTGGGATGGGATGGCAATAGCAAAACTTCTGTAATAAAATAGCGCTGAAAACAAAGCACTGCACTTAATTTTCTTATTTATTGTAATTAAGTATATTTGCTTGTTCTTTTATGAAACCTGTGTGTCTAATTGTAGAATTATGTGACGCTACCTTTAGCTTCTCTTAAATTAGAAAATGAACTTGTGTGGTCATTTCCAAAGCTAATTTTACCTAAAATGTATAGAAAACAGAACCTTTTGGTCAAACATCTAAATAACTGGCACAGCGAAACTCATGGTTAAGCTCCAATCAAGCATATGTGTCTGTTTGCTGATGTACAATGGATTATGGGCTTTTGTCAATTTTCAGGTTGGAGAGAAGACTTCGTATACCACAATGCATTTAGCCAAAGTGACACCCAAGGAAAAATCAATGACTAATTTAAGGCACTACTCTTTCCATGTAGGTGAATTGTTTGTGTCTTTTGTTCTTGTACTCTTACAAGAGGTGCAGTAATGAAAAAAGTAACACTACGCTAAAGTTATTATTGCCTTCTCTAAAGTGTCACTATAGCTACAAATCAATGACTAATTTAAGGAAGCATTGTTTAATTGGTTTCACTGAAGAAAAAATGAAAGCGGATGTGTAAGTAATGGAAAAAACACTGCTTGCCTTAATTTGTCAGGCCAGGTTACAAGAAAACCCTATTACAGTTCCCAATCTTGGAATTTTATTGATTGCCCATAGTGCAATGTATTACCCCTTAACTTTATATAATTGATTGCTTTCTAAAACCTTTAAAAATATCTAATACGGCTATCTAATATGAGAAATTGACAATACTGTAAAACTATTTAATATGATAAATGGCTGTTCTAAATTCACAGCAGGAACAAACAAAATCGTGTAAGTCTATCAGGTGTTGTGGGTTAGTCCACTGCTGTGGTTGCTGTTCAAATGAACTTCACGGTTACAGACCAAACACAAATGACTGCGGTTTATTCAAACTTTCTCATTGAAATTCCATGCAAACATTTTATGTTTTAAATATGTGGTGAGGATCTTTGGAGGCACCAGGGAAATTATAGAACTTGCTAAAGTTCAAAAGCTGGTGTTCATGTGTTTAACTCTAAAGAATTATGAGATCGAAGGTTTAATGGTCTTAAAATGTAAGACTACTTAAGCTAAACGTCAACATGCAAATCATGTTATCAAGTCTATATATTGCTTTCAGATGACGCTGTTTTAATGTGCAGTGAAGACAAGGAGGAAGAAGAAAAGAATTACACTGAAAAGGCCTTGCACCTTTGTCAGTAGCTTATACCTTTTCTTCTGTGTACCAGAAGCCGTGCTAATCCTTAGTATATCCAAACAGTGATTTTAATACTCCCCCACTGTACCAAACAGATGGCCGTTCGATCTTGAGTCATCACAAACCCATTACGAGAGCGACTCGTGTTCACCAGGGTTGCCTTGATTCGTGCCCGATGGTCCTGCCCAGTGTTTGCCCAGGCTCTTAAGCCTTCCTTAGGCTTCACGACATGCCATGTTTGCTCAGGTTAAATGGCTCGTGTTGCCCATGGAGCCGCCTGATTGGCTGTGACACCGTGGTATTTGACAAGTGAAATGACACCAGGCCAACCCCAATGTAGCAAATGTGTTTGACCATTTGAAACAAGTTGGCTTTTAATATAGTGTGTTTACTCACCAAAAAGCCCTGTGTGTTTCTATCTCTGCTGCCAGGGTCTATCAGTGGCGAGACCATTGAGCATAAATCATTCAGGGGTAATTTAGAGGAACAACAGAGGCTTTAAGAGGAAAAGCAGGGAAATCATAAAGCCCCCTTAATAGAGGCCCTATTACAGCTGTTGTTACAGTTGAAGAGACAGCCAAGCAAAAATGTTTTTCATTGCTTTTTGGGATCCATTTTAGCCCATTAGCAGACTTGTCGACCAATGCGTGGCTATATCTGTCCAAAGCACTTACCACATGAAAATAAAGATACAATTTAAGGAAAACAAGACTACTTCTTATACATTTCCAATCTATTATCAAAAAAGTCTACAGAACTGGGTGCATCCACAGTGAATTTAAACCCACCGTAAAGCTACGGTAATGTCAACAGGTAGCACTGCGTCTATACATCATCATGGAGTGCATCACTGTTGTAATTGTTTTTTTTTTTCTGCAGTAGCCACTTCGCTGCATGGATCAAAGGTCTGAGACGAAGCTGCTGACACCTGAAACAAACAGCGTGTTCTAATTTAGAGGGCTGCCGTCGGGGTTACAGGCATCGCTGGTAGTCCATGCTCGTTACGCTGCTCTCGCGTTGATCATCTCCCCCCATCTTCCTGCTGTGGAGCAGATGAAACGCAGAGAGCACGGAGGCCCAGACACAAAGCCTGTGACAGTAATAAATAGCCTCCTGATCCATGTTTAGAAAGCTGTGAAATTGGATATTGAGATGCTCGGGGACGGAGTAGTTTCTGACTAGACTGTGGGAATCGTCTAATCCGATCATTGGGAATGTAAGATGGGGTAATCGTCTGACGAGCCTTTTCTTGAGCCCACAGGGTATTGCTGTTGTGGAATTGATGCCGTGCCCAATTGGAATGGGGATTTATCACAAGTTGCAGCTATCGAATAAGACGTTTTTTTTTGGTTTTGTTTAGGATACTATTTTTTGGGTCTTTTTGAAACCTTCAGACTGAAAGACAGTGCTCTGTACCTTGACTGAGTTTTTGTCAACTGTGTAGGATATGTTTGTAAGTGCTAGCGGTTACAAACTCTTTCATAAAAGTCCCCACCCCCCACGAGGCAGCCCTTGAACTAACAGCCCTTGGCTCGGGAGTCCAGGATGTAAGAATGAACAGCAAACAGTGGCAAACGCAATCTCCTTCTCCTGGTGTCACACAGTTGGGTTGGTGCAGCCCGTCTCTTCACCTTCCCCAATGTCGTTTGAGCTTTGCCACACTGTCAAGGCCCTGGACCAGTATCACGACAGACCTTCTAGCCACCACCACCACCCAGTGAGGTGGCCAACCATCTGTCGCCAGGTCCACAGACCCCACCTCCCCCAGCACACAGCTACCCTTCCCCCTGGCCTATGAGTGTTCCTCAAAACCACTACTACACCTCCAGGAAGCTCCTGACAGGCATAACAGAAAACAGGTTGATATTTTTTCACTTTAGGAAATTCCTAAATATTAAGCCAATGCAATTCCACATGTAAACGTTTGTCAAATTAATCTAGACTCCAGTAAACATTAAATTATGAATTATTCCTTAAAAAAAAGGAATAGAGACATTTACAAAATGGCGGGTGGGGGAGTAATTTTTAAGTCTTGCAGTCAGTTCACTTGCTATTAATTTTAGAATGAAGTCTGTGCAGAGCCTGGAAAGGTATACCAATGTAGGCATATGATGATAGATATTACAAGGGTAAATTTAGACCGCCTCACATTCATAATGCCTAATGCTCTGGAAATAGGCTTTAAGAGGAGAACTTGAAATAGGTTTGTGGAATTAATATCAGTTTCCTTTTTTTCCTGAGCTTTAACAGATATATTAATTCCATTTAGGGATATATGGCAGTAATGTCAAATCTACTAAATAATGCACCTATTCACCTAGTTTTACCTTTCTTAAGGTTATTCTATTCTGTGTTAATGTTACGCTATTCTGTGTTAATGTTACACAAGTTGGACATCTGAGGCCATTGAGGATTTTTTCAAGCTTTAGAGCAGGGAGCACATTATTGCAGAAGTGACTATTTAAGTGAATCTATTTACAAAAAACATCAAAATAGTAGTTCACACGTCGAGGAAAACAAACATACACCGCCTTTAAACAGTCTGCCCATTTTTCGAATGAAAACAACTAGACTGTGTGGAGTGTGCGTGGATATTGTCAAATTTAGAACCCGCTCTTGAAATACACGTTTAAACGATCAACAGAGATTTGTCACAAACCTGCTACAGACAGCAGAAAAGAACGCTCTTCTTCTCGTTAACCACACAAGGAACAAAGGAGCTGTGAGATGGTGTGAATGGAACCCTTCCAGAAACCTCTCAAAGCTTACATGATGTAACTCCATGTAAATACAGCATACATCAGATCCTGCAAATACAGGAGCAAAGCTGGAGAGGCAGTCATGACAATGAGTTGACCATTACAAAACCACTCATGTGAGGATAAATTCTGTTGTAGACCCCCGTCGTCTTGTTTGGCAACAGAGGGCTGAGGGATTGAGTGCTGCGCCAGGACAATATGTTTTTTCAAATGCCCCTAGGCCAATATTTATTTAGCTACAAGCTGGCTCGTCTGAAGATTTGCGCAGCCAACGCTATAGTGAAACCACCATTTTTTTGCCTAGCTAAAATAAAAAATAAAACGTATTCTTATCAGGCTGTATTTGACATTGGCCCAAATTATAAAGCCAATATTTAGCATAACAGCTATTGGTCATATAAAATTCTAAATTCAAAACATAAACATAATTAAAACAATTTATAAATGCACATTTATTATATTTAATATATGTAACATATGTTTCACACTTGCATATTTTAGGCAAAGTCATTACTTAGTACTTAAATAAATAACTTGTCACCTACTATTTTAACTATGGAGCCATATTGTAAGCGCCAGGTACTTGGCTAACATTACACCAAAGTACCAGCATATAAAAGAGAGTGAAAAAAAAGAAAACGGGTGGTTTTGAGCAGGCCTTTTCTTTCTTTATTTATTTGCCTTTAAAAACAGATGGTTCCTTATGTGCCGAGCGGAAGTGTCTGTTAACTCAGTTGGCCTGCTATTGGTGGCTGCTGGCCAACGACAACAACGGGATCGGGGAGTGCGAGCAACAGTGCAGTTTGCTGTCTTCGGATGCACTGCAAACAGAAGGAAGGCAGGCTGCACTTACTGTTGCACGGCTATCTATGCCTGGCAGTGCCAGCCTAGCACACTATGAGCAACCGCTTCTGCAAGCCCAGGCACGAGAGCAGCAGCAGAGATGGGGGGAAAAGTGATGATGATCACAACTCTTGCTGAAGAGTGTCGGCCAAAGATGTCAGTTCTAACCCTGTGGGGAGCTGGGCAGGTTGCTTGTTTTGCCATCGCTTTACCATTCAGCACACAGATAAAAAAGGCAGCAATTATGACTGGCCTTTGGAATCTAAGAAAAGGTTTTAATATACAGTTTGATGTGTTAAGCAACTCATGAAATTGGGTTGCCCACTTATTTAAACTTAGATATAGGTTGGTAGACACTTCAGTAACAGTTGAAAACAACATTCATGTTGTATTTTGAGAAAGTACCTTATCATTAAAGTGTCTATAATCAGTCAGCATGAACAGAACCTACCTATCTTTACAGGTATGTAAATGAGGACAATATAGAGATTTGAAAAGACAGTTTCTAATAAGGAGACTGATTATCAGAATGATTTTATTATTGAAGTGCTACATTCTCGCTGCCAGAGGTCTAAACGGCCTCATTAAATCTACATGAAGCATGCTTTAGGATGTCTGATTACCCTTCCGATTAATCAGGCTTCAGTAATAATAAAGCTTTATTGATACACTCATCAGAAGCCTCCTCCTTGCACTGGCAATAAGCAGAGTCCCATTCAAGCAATAGGACAGTCTGAAAAAAAGAAATGCATCTCACAATTTGTTCCTCACTTTGTAGCAACAGAAACAGAATTCCGTCTTCCATATGGGTGCATTTGTGGTGCATCTGGCTCAGCGAGCGGTATACAGTTACCAATCTATATTTCCAGTTGTATTCTCACCTCCTGATGCCGAGCGCAAAGTGAAAATTGAAGGCAGAAGGCTTGTGTGACGGGATTAATTAGAGGGGGCCAAGTGAAGTCACACTCCTCATGGCAAGCACACTCCAACCCTCAATTACACCCAGTGAACAAAGCAATTAAAAGCTCCCTCTCCTCTCTGTCCTATGGCGTTACCTAGGACTGGAGCAGGCTATGTCTGTAACTAAAACCCCAGGGGCCGGAGGGCCTTCGCTAGCCCGGGCCACAGGTAGGTAATTACAATTGATCAGTTGGTGTTGGAGCAGGTGAAATGACATTGTTATTTTGGCCAGTGCCTATTTTCGGTGTCCACTTAGTTGGAGTCCATGCTGTTTTGTAGTCTGGCCAGGCTGAGCAGAAAAGGGGATTTAGTTGTGGTTAGCTTTAAAAGTTCAGCGATTGTCATTTTAGGTGAAATTTATGTTTTGCTTAACTTGGCTCGCCAACCTCAAACATCCACTACAGAAATAAATGGTTTCTGTTGTGAGATTATCTGCCCAGGCCAAGGTTGGAGACACAACAGTCCATAAACACTGCCTGTGTCTCTTTGCCCATACACTAATGTATTTAATGTGCTCTCCCATGGACAGTAGACACTACTATCCTTCAAAAGGCCCATTGATACTGTCGAATCCCCTACGCCCCCCACCCGTGGAACATGGTGACCCCGGCACAGGGTACACCCTGTTACCAATCTGCAACGCCTACCACACCGCCATAGCCTTGATTGATTTAGATTGATCTGGTTGCCGTCCACCCCTCCCTGCAGTACCATGTATCCTATGGAGCCAGACAAAGGAGCTACCGGATGGCACTGGATGATGTTTATTTCATCTGACTCCTTGACAGAGCTCCTCTCTCATTCTCCCACCCTTTTTCCTTTCTATCCCTGCTCCTCCTCTGTCTACCTCACGCGTTCTAGTTCTCCTACAGCTATTCTTAGCTGGAAGTTGCATGCAGCGAGTGGCTTTCCCCTCCGCAGAAAAAAACTTTGCATAAAAAATTGTTTGTACTTTAACTATGTCTTTTAGTTTACGTACAACGCAGGCCAAATGTGTTCTTTTAATTATTTGGGGTCGATTGTGAGGTTTCTTAAAAGATGAAAGTAGTTCTCTGATTTCTAACAATCCATTTAAAAGATAATACAAAACCTTTAAACGTCTTATGATTTGCTAGGACCACTCTTGCTGCATTGGTTCAGATTGACTTTTATCAACAATAAAATTGAGAATGAAATAAATATAACCCGAATGTATTCAAAAGGACAACCGCATATAGTGCACCACTGATTTTAAATCCAAGTTATTTTTAGCATACCAGAGCTGTAAAAACAGTAAATATAAATCCTGTGCTACACCAATATATTAATCTGAAATTAGAAATTAATTTGTTCCATATCCAACTCAAAAGAATTGTATGGCTCTGTCTGC
>JAVQIZ010228306.1:0-24338 GCA_036023535.2 Galaxias brevipinnis | reverse complement strand
ACCCCCTCCGTCTCTCTCTCTCTGTTGGTCTGTTTTATTCTGCCCGTTTAACTCTTTATTCCTCCTTTCCCCTCCCTCTCTCTATTTCTCTCTCCCTCTCTCTCTCTCTCTCTCTCTCTCTCTCCACCCCGCTCTCCGTGGCAGGTTGTTTGAGACGCTCCAGTCTCTGTTCTGGTCTGTCTTTGGGCTGCTGAACCTGTACGTAACCAACGTGAAAGCCCGCCACGAGTTCACTGAGTTTGTAGGAGCCACCATGTTCGGCACCTACAACGTCATCTCCCTGGTGGTGCTGCTCAACATGCTCATAGCCATGATGAACAACTCCTACCAGCTCATCGCTGTAAGAACATTTATAACCTGTTCATATAATTTCGTTATATTGCTGCTCAATATTCTCATGATGAACAACTCCTACCAGCTCATCGCTGTACGAACATTTATAACCTATTAATATAATATAATATATAGTTCTATATATTATGTTGCTGCTCAATATGCTCATAGCCATGATGAACAACTCCTACCAGCTCATCTCTGTAAGAACATTTATAACCTATTAATTTTATTTATTTATTTTGCCGCTCAACATGCTCATAGCCATGATGAACAACTCCGACCAGCTCATCTCTGTAAGAACATTTATAACCTATTAATTTTATTTATTTATCTTGCCGCTCAACATGCTCGTAGCCATGATGAACAACTCCTACCAGCTCATCGCCGCAAGCCCGTTTATGAAATATGAATGTTATATTGTTGCCCAGCATACCGATAGCCACGACGAACAGCTCATCTACTGAGAGTGTCAGCGTACGTCATTTTGTGACACGCTGCGTAGTATCTGCTGGTCAGCCAGAAACAGAGAGGCGGGTTTAAAATGGCAGACTATTTCTTTAGTTATGTGCGCTGGGGAGGGCACGTGTAGCCACATTTTGTAGCGGGAATCGATGAGGTCTGTCCTCTCTCTTTCTCTCTCTCTCTCTCTCTCTCTCTCTCTCTCTCTCTCTCGATCTCTCTCCAGGACCACGCGGACATCGAGTGGAAGTTCGCCCGCACCAAACTGTGGATGAGCTACTTTGACGAGGGGGGCTCCCTTCCCCCGCCCTTCAACATCGTTCCCAGCCCCAAGTCCATATGGTACTTGTGTGGGTGGCTTCACAACCGAATCTGTCGCTCCAGCCAGCCAAGACCGGAGGAGCAGAGGAAACACGAAAACTTCAAAGAGTTCACGGTATGTCTATTTTTCTCCCATCTGTCGCTATCTCATTTACTCTCTCCTCCCGCCCGCCTGGCTGTCTGTCTTTCTGTTTAGTAGTATTATGGGATGCTTGGAATAACTAGATTCAAGACCAGCTCACAGCTGCAGTGGGCTGGTGCCCGTTGCTAGGCAACCTTGCCTCATCCTCGCTATTCCCTGGATGCCTCTCCGTCAGCTGAACTTCACAATTGACTGCACACACACACGCGCGCGCGCGCACACACACAAACACACAAACACACACACACACACACACACACACACATACACACACTCAGGCTACTCCTACTCGGTATTGGGAAAACAGGGGCTTATTTGATAGAAAATAGGCGCATGCTTGCAACGCACACATTATCATGTAGGACATGTACCCAATTTTAATAACAAGTGTAACACATATAACAACCCAATACAAGGTTTTTTACAGACTGGATGGAGCCATTGCACTGATGTCAGTTTTCTGCTGTTTCTTGTTTTACAGGAGCGCCATGCAGACAACCTGATTCAGAACCAGCACTATCAGGTACAAAGGTCACTCCGTGCACACTCCAACACACACACACACACACACACACACACACACACACACATCCTTCCTCGCCCTTCTGTGGCCCAGCTGGCCCCTCTGTGTTGTTCTAAGAGCCATGTGTTCTTCCAGCAGCCATGTGTTTTATTACCTCGCAGCATCACAGTCAGCCAGATCCATCTGGCGGCACAGGTCTGCTCACTTCCTGGATGTGACATCATCCCAGTCCGTCCAGCACAGCACACCCTGGACTGGCGTCTGGCACGGCATCCTAACGTCGTTTACTAGGAACAATAACGCTAATTAACCGGGCCTTTGATAGCTGCGTCCCCGTCGACCTTGTGTTGCTATGCAGAGTGCACAGAGCAGGCAGGCCAACATGTTTCTGTGTGTGCACGTTTGAGGAGCATTATCTTACCGTGCAGCTGTTCCTGTTCCAAACGACGGAAACGGGGTAAATGGGGATACAAACACACACACACACACACACACGCACACATAAGCATATCATGTGCTTGACTAACTTGAGTGACACAAATACACACAAGCCTCTCATTAAAAAACATTTTTTATTTTTTAATTTTTTATTTTTTAATAAGAACATTTTAAAGTCGGCCATTGCTCATTCATCAGCCAATTTTCTTTTAGTATTCTGGAGTTTGAAGAATCTAGATATTGTTATTATTTTCTTCCTAGAATATATCTCAGACAGTATTGCATCTCAGACTGTATCGCATGGCTGGCTAGCGGCTGGATAAATAGACATTATATAATTCCATCTCTCTAAGTGTTTTGCTCCGATTCTATAATTGATGAGAGTTCATACTTTTCCTCTGTTTCCATGTCAATTTATGCTAAGTTATGCGGGTCCAGATTTTCTCCTGCAGCTAGTACATATGTCATGAATATGCCAAAACACTTCCTGCTTATTAGAACGTCTGCATGGTAATTTGGGCAACGAGGAAACAAATCCTCTGCCTAAGACAGTGAGACATGAATAGCCCAGCAATTCAGTTCAATGATTCTGCTCCGTAGAACAGGAAGGTACAGCGCTTCAGAACCAGAGCTGCTTTTCCATGAAGCATCGTGAAACGGACCTTCATTAACACAATGCAGCCATTGAAAATCAATGATTATAATCATTATTCCCAATGAATGTGTGTGTGTGTGTGTGTGTGTGTTCAGGAGGTGATTAGAAACCTTGTGAAGAGGTATGTGGCGGCCATGATCCGCAGCGCCAAGACAGATGAGGGTCTGACCGAAGAGAACTTCAAGGTAGCCTTACATTCAGACCATGAACACTAACACACCCTTCTATGGCCACATCTAACCAACCTACTCTAGGTAGTACTGTTGCTGGCCTACTGTGTCTGTTGTAACCTAGGTTATTGGCGTGTCCCATTCCCTTACCTTCATATCAACCCCTCTCTCTCTCTTTCGATCTGTCTGTCTCTGTAGGAGTTGAAGCAGGACATCTCGAGTTTCCGCTACGAGGTGTTGGACCTCCTGGGGAACAGGAAGCCGCCCAGACGCACCTATTCGTCCAGCAGCGAGGCCACGCAGCACGACGAGCCAACCAACGACCAGGGCGACGTGGCGGGGGAGGGGCCGGCGGGAGGCGGGACTAAAGACAGGTCCAAATCCAAAGAGGTGTCTTTCGGCGAATCGTTCGACGGCAAGACCAAGACGGAGTCGGGCTTCAGCGTGTCGGCTCTCTTCCGATCCATGTCGGGGCCCGGCGACGAAGAGGAGGGGGAGCAGGAGCAAGGGCAGGAAGGAGGGATCAGACCAAAGACTAACGGGCTGAGGAAGGCGGGCACGGCCTCCTACTTCAGCCGCAGCGGCGGGGGGCGCCTGCAGCGCTTCTCCAAGTCCAAGCGAGACTCCATCCGCCGCCTGGGGATGCTCTTCTCTCGTATGAACGGTCACGTCCCCGCCCCCCCTTCCTCCTCCTCCTCCTCCTCGGCGGTGGCGGCGGGGAGAAGCCCTGACGGGCCGCAGGCCTCCACCTACAGCATCTCGGACGGCCTGCTCCGCCAGCCCTACGCCCCCTCCACCTCCCACACTCACCACCACCAGCATCACCACCCACACAGCCACCGGCTGGGGCTGGACGTCCCCCTGCCTCCCCTGGCCCACATCCCAGGGCCGGGCCAGGATCCCACTCCAGCCCCAGGCTCCGCTGCGGCCTGCCCCTCAGGTCAAGCATCACCGGCCCAGCAGGCAAACGGGAGTGACAGCTTCCCCCTGCGACCTCTCAGTCACCCTCCTCTTCTTCACCCCGCGGCAGGCCCTCCCCACCAGCACCACCCCCCTCACCCCTCTCAGTCTCACCCGCATCACCAGCTCCTGACCCCTCTGTACTGTGCTCCGGGTATGGCGGCCTCCAGCTCCAGGCTGCTCGGCTCCAACGAGGATGTGAGTGAGGGCTGGCTGGGGCCCTGCCAAGAGCGGGATTGGCTAGCGCCTTGTCAAGAGCAGCACGATTGGCTAGGACCCTCTCAGGAGGCAGACCCTCCTGACCCCTGGGGGCCGGACCAGGAGGATTCCGTTACCACTCAGCTATAGACTGTGAAGGGGCCGTTCACACTGTCAGACAACTAGATCGGACTGGACTTTAAAAAGCCTGGACAGGGGTCTGCTGTGGAATATCCGAGTTGGGACCCCAAAGGAATTGTCTCACCGCAGAACCAAATGGAACTGAGCTGACCCTGGTATCCCACTCAGTGCAGTTCACTGGGCTACACCGAGGCACAGGGGAACACTATGGTTCTCAGGGACAGTTCAGTTCCGCTTCTGTGGCCATGGCCACCGCAGTGTCAAAGGGTGAGAGTGGTTCTAACAACATGGGAACTGCTCATCATAGCAACTGAGAGGGTGGAAAGTAAGAGTATTTTATTCCAACTTCCCAAACCACAGACACACGATACATGTCCCGCATTCAACTAGAACTGTCTAATCCTGCCTGTCTGGAAGAAGGAAATATGACATTGTTAGATTTCCTATATATTTAGCCCCTTTTAAAGCAAGGATTACCCACAAGGAGAAAACACACTTTTTCTTTACACTTTTTTCTCTTTAGGGAACACATGTATCCATGAGAACCAGCTTTATATTTGGGGTATAATAGAATCCATCTAACCTTTGCTATCACCTTGCTGTGATGTGCATCAGTCTTTGTTGTTTGTTGACAAACTATTTATTTATAGCGTTTAGCAGCTTTACAACTCAAATCTAATGACGCTAAAGTATGTTTTAGTTTAACATTTTAATTGATGCTACAGACGGATTTATCATTTTACAAAGGATAATGGAATATGGATAATCCATCTGTTGTTGAAACTTCAAAGGTACTGAAGTTACTATGTGGCTTTATCTGGTGGACCAGACTGTTGGGTTGTGTGGATGGCCACAACATGATGCGTCTTTTATTGGCCGAATATAATTTTCTGTTGTCATTCGACTAGTTATACAAACTACAACACTTATTTTTACTATACATTTTCTTTCTCGAATAATGAAAAGTGGTTTCATTATTCATTTTTTATTAAGTTGTTCTTGAGAATATTTTGAATTTCTATTAAAGTTTATTTTTATATGTAGGGGCTATAACCACTTTTAGTTTTGCAACAGTTACTGCACGATATTAGTAAAGCTAGCATATTTAACTATCCATATTTAACCAATAGATTTCGTTTTGGCTAAAGATTACAATGCATCCCTCCTTACCCCTAACAAAGTTTTAAATATGCTTGTTTTGAACAAATATAAATATTATTTGATAACAATTATCTATTAAAAAACATTAAACTATGTTTCTGTCATTCATCTGCTATCAAGTAAGATTACAATTTGGAAAAATAGCTATGACATTGTGGAACTTAGCTTCGTTCCAAGTTAGTGCATGAGACTGTAAGCAAGTACCCATAGAAACAGAAGGCTTGATGGAACACAAACTTGGATCTGCATCATAATTTAAGAACTCCTCAGGGTTTGTCATCTAAAGACTCAAAGCCAGAAAATCAGTATGAGTAAGTAACAGCATGATTTGCGAAGGCACCAAGTTTCAGCTTTTAGACTTAATGAAACGGGGAGGATTCCAATAACGGTCCAAAAGGACCTTCACATTATTTTAGGTGTTATTGCCAATCCTATTGCATTATATACACCTACAGCGCCCTCAGCTGGCCATTGTCGATCTATTATTGAAGAAATAAAATGGTATGGTAAGAAATAAAACATAAAACAGTTAAGCACTGAAAGTCTGATTGCTCCCTCTAAGCTTGTCGGCTCATTGAAGCGTAGCTTAAAGTTGATTTATCTTCTTGGACATCATGTAACAAGAGACCCAAGTCCAGCGGTAAAGATGTGGTTGGTTTACCACTAGTACATTTCAAAATCCTGTCTATTTTTGATTGGTGTTTCTTCTGCGCAAATCTGTAATTTGAGTCCCAAAAGGTCTTCGGTACTTGCACTGCATAAACCCAAGAACGCAACCCAACATCTTTTGAGAAACAATAACTTTTTTTTTTATTAATTCAAACACAAAAATAAAATACATCTACTACAGTACATCTATTCCATTAATGATAATTATAATATTTAACATAAAGAAGCATCCCCCTAAAAACAGAGTGGGGACGACACACACACCCCTCCACAGAGAGAAAGACCCCCGACTCGACAGCAAACTGCCCCTTTCCCTCCCCACACACTCAGCCTCGACTCCTGATAAACGTGGGAACAAGAACAAACTAACAGCGTAGTAGAAAGGAAAACAACTATGGTTGATTTGAGGTAGGCCGTGTGTATTATGCGAGGTAGATCAGTGCGAGTGTGTGTGTTACATGCTGGGTGGTATGAAGTGGCTGGGGTGAGAGGGCGTGGTGATGAAGCTGACAGGGTGTGCCGAGGAGGGGCAGTAGGCAGCGTGGATGCGGGGGTGCTGTCCGGGACCCTGGATGGAGGTCCAGGGACTGAGGTACTGGTAGGTGGCAGGCGAGGGCAGCACTGGGAGATAGGGCTCGTAGCTGTGCAGGGGAGTCTGGCCACACTGCTCCTGGTACAGGGGGTAGAGGACGGCGCTGGGGGCTGGGGCTTGAGGTGGGTCCATTGCCAGGGCAGGGCCTGGAGTGGAGGGGAGGAAAAAGCATTTCAATCTACGATACCACCCTCCAGCCAATAAAACAGCATGTTACTTAAGCTATGGGTGTCCCAAGCTCAAGCTGTCAAGTAACAAAAGTCCCTGTCAGCATCATAAGAGCCTAAATCTACTCTCAAGTTCTGAGGTGTAGCTGACCATTCGGGTGTCCGTCTCCCTGGCTCTCTGGTCCTGATCTCCCAGCATCCGGGTACGCGTGTGGTCCACTCCTCCCTGGCTCAGAGTAGCCCTGTGCTGTCCCATGATCATGGGCCTGGCTGGGCCCTTGGGGTTGGGGGTAAGGCTGGTACTGGGCGTCTTGACTGGCAGGCTGGTAAACCTGCTGCAACTGCGCCACAGACTGCCAGTAGCTGTGGTGGTGACACTACGGGGTTAGGGATAAAAGGTGAAACAGGGTCATTTAACAGGAGGCAAGAGTAAACATATTTTTGCTCCACGGTGCACCAGCTTGTATCAGTTATTTTAGTGCTCAGCCATTTTTATCATCACACACATTCATATATGAAGACAAGATGACTTACTTGGACTCCCAAATTAAAGTAGTATTGTAGAACTTTATAGTCTAGAAGGAGAGAATAGCATTGATTTAGAGAAGCCAGCATTGGTTTAAAAAGGCAAAGCCAATACATTGCTTTTAATAACTGGCATAGTTTAATTGCATTGAGAAACTTCAATAGATGGACTTCTAAATGATTCTCATTGACAATTGTCAGTTGAATCCAGGATTACACAAAAAAAGTCAGATTCCACAAAGTGTAGCAGTTGGATTGTGTCTGACCTCGTGGCAGGTCGGTGCCATTGGCTTCATAGGAGTAAGGGGGCGGGGCCACCGGGCTGACTGGCTCGCCCAGCTCATTGACCAACCAGGGAGAGGCAGCCACAAATGGCATAGACACTACTGCACACCGACAGAACAGACACTTAAGTGACACAACACCCTAGTTTATTTTCACAACAGATTAATGAGGAAGCTGTGTGTGTGTGTGTGTGTGTAATTTTGTACCTGGCCTGCCCAAACTATGTGGGGGCATGGTCCCTCCTTGGGAATGTGATGAAGACGGGGGTCCCGAAGCAGTCTGGGAGGAGCAAGAGGAAGAGGAGGAAGAAGAGTTGGAGGTGAATATGGCAGCCGGGGCGGAGTTCACGGGCTGAGAGGAAGAAAGGACCGCTGACTTTACCACCACCTGACACAAAGACAACACAACGGCAGACACTCACAAAATAAACACACACTGAGGTGGTCATGCCGAACGTGACGTCCATGTCTGTACCTATGGAGATGGGGAAGTTGTGTCTGTACCTGCTGAGAGTAGCTGTATGTGGCGAGGCCCTCTTGTGGCGATCCTGCACGAGAGCCTCCCTCCTGGATCGTCTGGATACATACAAACTTCATACATTAGAGATGTATTTATTTTGAAACACATCAGATATGTATCTGGAGGAATGAGAGCTAAAGCAATGACACTTGTAACAACCAGCATAAGCCTTTCGGGCTGATATTATTTACTGGGGGTGCAATGTAAATAGGTACATGGTGTAAGAGGGACCATCAAAGTCACATTACCAGGTTTGCAGTAGACTCTGCAGCTGCATATACGGTTGGGCTTTGATACCTTTCTGTATCTACAACAGAACAATACATACACAGTCTAGACTCTTCTTTGAATTAACTGTTAAAGCAATAAAGATATGCACACTGGTGTGAAGTTCTTACATTATACCTCTAAATGAAAGACCATAAAACAAAATATGATATCTAATAATACAGTAATGTCTTGAGAAAAACAAAGTGACCCAAAGCTAACTTTATAGGTAAATCATGTGTACAGTTAAGCTTTGCCAAACTTTTAACACAGAAAGCATGATTTGGGCAGTTCTTTCATACAGCTCAACGAAAGATTGAAATAAAGTTTTCTAGACCATTACCGCTACTTGGCCCTGTTGACAGGCTCACCTTGCGTTGAGTAGATGTACTCCTCAGAGTACTCTCCTATGGATCAAACAGTAAGCACATTTTAAATGACGGTGTATTATACAGTGCACATAAATCACTCGTACAGTTTGACTGCACTATACTAGTGTAGGGAGTGGGGGGGTTAGTGGATATTATCCTGACCATGTCTAGATGCTAGAGTTCAAAATGAACCACAGACACATGACCAATTAAGCAAGGCCACTTGGGATATGACTAACCAAATTAACAAAAGGGGGAACAATAGTTAGTTCCTTTGTTTGGTAGCTGAAAAACAAGCCATTGCACCTTAAATTATCCG
This sequence comes from Galaxias brevipinnis, assembly GCA_036023535.2. Classification (NCBI taxonomy): domain Eukaryota; kingdom Metazoa; phylum Chordata; class Actinopteri; order Galaxiiformes; family Galaxiidae; genus Galaxias; species Galaxias brevipinnis. The sequence continues at coordinate 15,120 of JAVQIZ010228306.1, read as the reverse complement.
ACCTTAAAAATGTGTGTTTGTCCTACCCTGGTCCCCAGTGGTGCTCCTCTCCTCGGGGTCCTCCTCTGATGACGTCATGGGTTGTTTGGCCTGGGGGGGCAGGGTGCTGGGGCCCCTCTGCATCCAGTAGGAGGTGGGGGTCGACACGGGGACCATGGGAGGAGGCACAGCCTGGCCCTACAGAGACAACACAGTTGATACACAGGTCACAAAAAAATGGGCTAATTTTCAAGGTTAACTAAAGTTTAGCTGACAAGCATTTTTTTTCAATGACTAGATGGCTTCAAGAAACCCGATTGTAGAAAATGATCACAGAAATTTCAGCGTACTAAAATTAGAGGCCATAGACTTGTGATGCGATTCAAAAGGTTATGCCATCTCCGCCTATAATCCAGTCTATTCATTATATGGCCCTTGGGCCAGTAAAACAAGTTCACAAAGACATGGTAAAACCCAAACCTGGCAACATTTAAAAAATCTTGTAAACAGCCAGCGGCAAGTTCATATGGGCAGGCGGATTGTACCACTCACCGGCAGCGGGGGGAAGGCGTTGTCGTCCCCCTCCTCTATGTCATAGTAGGTGATGGTTCCTTCCATGTCCTGGGTCTCTTCCTCTCCCTCGGGGTAGCTGAACTGACACTCTTTGTTGAGGGCATGCATCTGGCGCCTGCTGCGGCTACAACACACAACACTGCAATTCTGCACTTCACACATCATTTGGTGCAGTTATGGCAAAAGTGTGATTTGGATTTTAGAAGTGTGTCTAGGGAATTTGTAGTACATAGTGGTGGCTGTGTTCGTAGTGCTTAGTTTTGGTTGTAGAAGAGGCAACTGTAGCTCTCTGCAATGGCTGCAGTAGTAGTAGTGTTGTTGTCTCACTTAGTGATAAGTTGAATGCCTGTATTGGTGTTGGTTGTAGCTGGGTAACTGTAGCTCTCCGTGGTGGTCAGGGACCTTTTACCGTGATCTAAAGGAGTAGTTGTCGTAGCTGTGGTAGTATCTTTTACCAGGATGGGGGTAGTATGCTACCTCAGGTCCAATCAAGTGGTGCCTGTTCACAAAACGGGCCGAACTTCTGACCAGAATCCAAATTGTCAAAGACAGGCAAACAAAAAACACAGTACAGTGAAAAAAAACTAAATTGGTGAAAGGTTAACTCACTTAATACTGGCTCATCTTCCCAAAAGTTCATGTACATTATACATACAAATCTTTAGATGTTTCAATAGTTCACATAGACAAAAGTTGGACACTTTTTTTCACATACCACACCCACACCCACCCCCCGGTGTGAGATACAGACCTGGGCGGCCCATAGCCTCGATGGGGTCTTGGTGGAGGAGGGTGGGTGTGGTAGTGTTCGTAAGGCACGGCGCCTGGAGGAGGTGGTGCGGCATGCATGCCGGGGGCTCTACAGGGAGCCATGCCTCCTGGCCCTGGCTGGAAACGGGGTGGAAGGCCAGGCTGAGGCCTCCCATAGGACACCATTAACATCTCTTTACCCCGCGGCCTTTTGAAGTAGCGCCGCCTGCCCCTCGCCTCAGAGTCTAGGGGAAGAGGAGGAGACGTCGAGAAAAGAAATAGGTTAGGGACAGCAACAGGAGATGAAAGTGGTTTCCAAACAGGGCCTCACCTAACGAGCACACTTCCCTGAGATGGTGACAACACTACACATGATTTTAATTTAAAATGGTTTGATTTTCATTTCACAATACTAATAAAAGTATTCTACAAATAAAAGGTTCATTACAAGTTTGATCAAAATTCAGGATGAAGTAGGGCATAAGAGAATTGTCATAGTACAAGTTTAGGTGTATTGACAGTAATTCCTACCCAGCTCTCCAGGGTACTGTTCTGGCCTGGTGTAGTCCCCCTTGTAGGGGCCTTTGCGGCTCGGTGTGATATTCCAGGCTGGCACAGGGTTCACCTGTTTTAGGTTGGTCAGGGACACCAGGTGCCTGAACATGGGACACATAAAGACAGATGTTTTAAGTAATGCCCTGCTGTCAATCACATTGATTTGATGCTCTGTGCTTGTTCTCTTTACTGTCCACTTGACACCATGTCGGCTGTCTACATTCTATCGTATCATATCTGAACGAGGCACTGATATTCTCGGGGTGTCTCACTTCTCTGCTAGCTCCTCTATGAAGACCGTCACAGCACTGGATTGGGTTCCCACTTCCTGAATGAAGGCGTTGTAGTACTTCCCTTTAGGATCCAGGCGCACCTGTGTGACAAAGACTCGAAAATGCTTTAATACACAAAATACTTCCTAGCAGAACCTGTTCAACCAAACACCATGCTGCTCCTATCGAATCCTGGACTGTGATTATTCCAAAGTTACCTGACACTTGTCACCAAGAAAATATTGTCTCCCTGCAAACACCAAATAGTCAGTCTTCTGCATTTCTGTTAACACAATGTTTAGGCCCATATTAAAACACCTAGCTATACCATGCACTACTATACAAAACAATACCACCTTATGAGTTAAAGGGCTTTAATTATTAACTAGTTTCAAACGTTGGATAATATCCCTATTAAATATTAACTCATAGAAGGCAATAGAATTATCCTACTAATTATGTACCTTTTCGACTGTCATGCCAAACATCAAACTCTACATTGCGGTACATATCTCCATCCAGGGCTTTGAGCACCTTGTAGGGCAAAGACAGCTTAGTAGGACCTTCTGCAGGCTGGTAGACACACACAAAGTCAGAATTAATTAAAATATAAAGCGATGACCCACAGCACATAGACCAAACCTATCTGGGCGTTATTACCAATAACATGACAATTCAGTGCAAGTGGGTTTCTGAGGTAGAATGTCTCCTTCAAAATAAGCTGTCAGTACCCTGGGTTCCTCAACTCCATCCTTGGCTTTGTCTTCTGGAGGTTGGCTAACCTCACAGTCCTCCCTACAGGTTGGATAAAGAAAAAATACATTACAGGTAACTTGCTTATCTATAGCAAGCATATGAGTTTGCTGTCAGTGTGTGTGTGTGTATGTATGTGTGTGTATATATATATATACCGAGACCTTTTTGATAAATGATCACATTGACAGCAAACGTATGTAAATATGTATGTATGCATGTATATGAGTTTGCTGTTAATGTGATAAAATATAGTAATATATAAACATCACCTAGGAGCCCTGTCCTCGGGAGTGTCATAGCCTGCATCCTCGCTGCACACAGACAGGCTGTTCCTATAGCGGCGTCCTCCCCCTCTGAAGGCCTCCAAGGCTGTCTGTATCTCCATCTCATCCACACCCAGAACCTGTGTGTACAGGAGCTCATAGACAAGAGCTAGTACACCGGACAAACACACAAATAGATCCAAGAGTGAAAACGATAGAAACAGGCCATGAGACATGTCACACAACATAGAGCACAACATGCTTTACAAACATCAGTGGACTAGTGATAAACCAACAACTTTTGGAAAAATAAGGGTCACCAACACACACTGACCCTGGCAGAGAGCAGCGTCCGTGGGGTAACACCTTGGGTACACTATGTCATAGTGGCCGTTATTGGAGCAGCACAGCATTACCTGAAGCAAAGAGGAGACATTCAGCCTGTTGAACGACCAGCAACAGAAGCTTGCAGGGGGAGAGGAAATGGTTGAGAAACACTAATGGTTGAAAGGTTCAGCAGTAATAAGGAATGCAAATACTGCAAGATATAAAAACACACAACTTTACAGTCGAGCTTATTAAAAAAATGAGCACTAAATAAACCTGCTCTACTGTAACCAGATGAATTTGGACACATGGCAAGATGCTTTAGAATAGCTGAATCTAAAAAAGGTGTGTTCATTTTGAAAAAGTCTGGTCCACAGACCAGCTAGAGGGACTTTACATAGGTGAATTTACGGACCATCTATTAATCAAAAGAAACGTAAGAAGTGTCCTTGAATTACTTATGGAAGGTTTTACTGGTAAAGGAACAAAACAATAGAAAGAGAAAAAAGTGGGGTTGGAGGTAAAGAGCAAATTCAGACAGATGCTTACTTTATCAACAAAGTCGTCCTCTGAGATTTCTGTTGGTGGCTTCCCCGGATACCTGTATATAAGGAAGCGCCGCCTGAAAGCAAACCAAGGACATTTCTGACACCAGCACCTTAAAATGTGTCTTTATGATCAGAAAAATTCAGAATGTGTAGTAGGCTGTTTTAGAACCAAGCCTTAGTTTTGTAACCGGATCGGCTATTTCAGGATTACCTGTAGAGCAAAGACAGCGCCTTTATTTCAACTTGCCCTGCGGTTTCCTGATTAAAAAAACAAGGTGGACATGAACTTAAGCGCAAATCCCCCCCACCAAAAGGACAAAAACAAGCAAATGCATTAGAAGTATTACACTCATTAAAAATACACAAGAATCTTAAAGGAATCATAAAATGTTTCTACAGAAATAATCATTAAAATGAGTTGAGTTAAACAGCCTACCTTGGGGTCCTCCAAGCGTTCTAGGTACTTCTCAAACGATTCTACAAACTGAAAAATAGATTTAAAACAATTTGCAATACACATACCTGCGTTTCCAAGCCACTTATGCCTTCCATACCTTTAGGGCCTCCTTAAACAATCCCTCTAATAAAGGAGAATTTATAAATGTATGCACATTTTGAAACACCAAGTGGGAGTCAGTAGCGTAGCAGAACAATTTAATATATTGACATTCGCTTCGAATGGCATGATATACACTTACAGGTTCAAAGTTGCATCTGTTTGCCTTGATAAAGTTGACACAGTCTTGTCTGACCTTTTGGTGGTAGTTCTGAGAGTAATAAAGCTGAAGCAAAGTGTACAGCAACACTCAATTAGCAAATTAATAGAAACAATAATACAAACGCTAAACAATAACAACAAAATTAGCTTTTTAGCAATGTTGGTTTACTTGAATTATGTTTGGCAGTCAAAAGTCATATTTCTTTGCCAATGCCGTGTTATTTTTAGGCAGTTCCCTCAATTTCCATTCCTGTTTAGGTAGTCAGATGGTCTCATGAGATCTGCTTTGGTAAAACATTTGGTGGTTTGCTTTCACCACCAAGCCTTTGCAAGACTAATGATTTCCAAAACCCTGAGTCACCAGATAAAAATAAACTGCAAATGTCATGCACACTTATAACAGTGACCTCAGCTTCTCCAACATTAAAATTACTTGTTTTAATTGATATGTAAAATTGAGTGTACAGCATCATTCAAGTGGTGATGCTCACAAACTATTGCAAATTCTTAAAATGGACAACTATTCACTTCTTTGACTGAGCAAATTATGGGAGTAAAATGTATGTAGGGGAGAACTCAAGACTGAGGAAAGCAACTAATGCTGTATAAACTAATGACTAGAGTCGGAAGTGCATGTGACCAGATGATGATGCAGAAGGCCAATGGGACACATGCATGGAGAAGATGCGTCATTTACCCTCTTCCAGAACTAAAAGTGGAGCAACGTATGCAATGAAGACGTAACGGAACAACCCCTCCTCTCACAGCTGGCAAGTGCTCATGCTGGCCTGTCTGACTCTGTCCGTCTGTCTCCAGCTTTCCAGACAATGCCGTTTGGCTACTTTTTTTTCTCTCCAGTCACTGAATCACAACTATAAAGTATTGCCGTTTTATTTAAATGCTGACCATATGCTATTCAGTAAACTGTGCCGGTTTATGAAAAAAACGTCAAATTCGTTACTGAAAATTCATAAGCAAGTCAAGATCAGTATTTGATAATTGTATGCTAAATATCAAGACAATATTCTGTGAGTCGTAAGGACAGTCAACAGTCAACCAACTAGCTTACCTGCTCAGAAACAGCTCTAAACATACAAGATGCGTCTCGTGCCATCATTTTTCTGTACAGCCCTAGGCTCGCCAGATACTCGTCCATGTTTGCAAAATATTTCTTTAAAGCTTTCTGCATTTTAAATACGATAAATAGAAAACAATAAATATGCTAATCGTCATAACTTGCAGCGTTGACGACGAAGAAAGAGTGTGAAAGTTTCCTTCCAAGTTAGAGGAGGAAGCAGGTGATACAAATCATCCCTGATTACAGTCAGTGATTGGATGACCGTTGAGTAAAATTGTCAAACGAGAGATTCCCAGAGTATATTGCGGTTAAAATTATAACAATTCCTATTGGCCACTTTTGTGATTATGCTTTGTTTCGACATGCGTAGTTTCTAAAAGTGCATCTTAAAATCAAACTATGTTTACCAACAAAGTAGAAAAGGGATTTATTTGTGTATTTGGAGAATTATTTTACTGAGGCTGATGATACTCCATTTAAATATAATAGTCACAATATGTAAAAGTAAAACTAAGGAATTACTGAACATATGTTCACAAGCACACAGAGCTGTGGTAGCTGTGCCGTTTCAAAAATGATGAGCCCATTGTTGATTGTTGTGTTGTCAGAAAAAACACACACATCTCTAAAACGAAAACATATGCAACGAGTCTGCAATAGGTAATGCCTCTGGGGTTTCCAACATAAAAAACATGTACGTAACCCGTTGTTCACTGGAATAATGAAACATCTAGGTATGTAAAAGTGTGCCCGTTATTTTAGCGTGTTTGCATTTCACATCAAGTAGTTGTGTACCTGCTATCTGGTAAATTCAGAAATGAGCTGTGAATCTTCTGATATAAATCAGCTACTCTAAAGGTTTGCACAAAATACAGTTTTCAGCTATTAATTATGTGTTTTATGGGACCTGCATCTCAAATGTAATTTATGGAGTAGCTTTGATTTGTTTTCTTAAGTAAATTTCTTATAGGGGATGGGCAGTGGGCTTGATTAGACTCGTCCTAATGAGAAGGGGGATTTGGAAGCAAGAGGGATTCTCTGATCCTTTGAACTACAACTTGTGAAACACTAGAAACTTTGGGTCTTTAGCCTCAATATGAGTCTACCATGTGTTCAATAAGAACATGTAACCAAATCAGGAAGATATATTAAGGCTAACCCAAAAAGTAATGAAGGTTACAGTAATGATCATCTCATTGCATTAAGAGAACTTCTTGCTCTTTTGTTTACACCCATGCCCCATTTAGACACTAAACAAAAACTATGTTTTAAATATGTGGTTTGGTCAAGCATTTCCATCTGCTGTCATCTGCCTGCTGAAGTGTGTGTCCTTCTAGCACATGCATCACTGGGCAGCTTGTTTCCAACCTTGATTTTATAAAGCTCCCTTGCATGTTGCTGGTCGGCATACAGTTAGGAAAGAATCTCCATGTACCACAAAAAAGGTGTATGCTGGAACATAAAGTGTAGACTATAAGCATTTAGACAGTGTCACAGTTTTCTGTTATTTTTAGTAATTATTTTAGCACATTGGATTTGAAACAAAAAAAGACAGCGCCAATAAAGTGTGGTCTGTCACCTTTACATTTGTATACTATACTATCAGATTAACTGTTAATTGTAGAACTTTTTTATTTTAAAATTACTGGATTTTGGGATACATCCAAACAATTCATATGTAATGTAATGTAGACCCACACACATGCACAAACACAGACACAAATGGTTGACATCAAAACCAACTCAGAATTTGTTTGGGAAATAAGCACCTTTTATACTTTATACATGAAATGTCCAGTAATTTGTAGTCCAGTGAGATAATGATACTGAATTTTTTTTTTGAATCAGCAGAAAATAATAAGAAACACTTGAAATCCTTTTACCAAAATTAAGACCCACTGCCACTTTTTTTGTGGGAGTTGAATGAATGAAGGTAATCCTACAGTTTGACTTCCTATCTCCCAAACTATTAGGAATTTTATGTAAACAAGTGATCTCCAGTTATATTTTAAGACAACAGTGTATGGAAAGGCTAGTCTTAGAGAGATTTTTAGCAGCCTAGCTCAGGGTCACAATGATGTGTTTATGAATTATATCCACAAGGTGGTGCAAGAGATCATCTTAAAGGTAAGCGTTCACGTTGTCAGCCAAACAACGTCGTGCGCTAGATATACCGTAGACGATTGTTTATGAATAGGTTATACTTTTTCTTATTCGTTTATTAGCCAGTTGCTGCATAATTATATCCATATTATACATATACAATTATGGATATTATATTAATATTCAATTAAAATAATATTACAATAGGCTTAATGTTTGCTCGGTTAATCTGAAAACGCGTGAATAACCAGCTATATACATATGCTAACTTACAAATTGTGTCAGTTGTTTTAATGGTAAATATTTTGTACATCTTTAGCATAGTTATATTTTTCTTCATATTTTTTTACCCTAAACACAATTTATCATTGCGTCCCCATGCACTTCACAATCCGTTTCATGGTTGACATTTGTATGCTTTCTACTTTTGTCCCTTTAATTGTTGTCACAGTTTTCCGTGCATGCTCCTCTCCCGGTCCCTTTCCCAGCGGGGCCCGCATACTATAGGCTAATCTCTTTCCTCCGGTCTGATAATGAACATCTGGCCACAAGGTGCACGTGCTCAAACAACACAGGAGAAAATGAAAAGGGAAAATAACTCAATAAAACTTATGCCCCTTATTTTTTATGACTTCAATATTTTAAAGTATTTCCATTTGAATAACTAAACGTGGGCCTATACAGCCTAATAGTCCATATAAGCTTTCAAATAAAAAAAAATGTATCTCAAGTAAAATTTACAGTGAACGTTAAATAGAGAAGCTTGTATCTTTCGTTTTCATAATTAAGCCTCATGCTTTTATCTCAAGGTTATACGGGTCTAATCAGACTATGGGCTCCCTAATTAGGATAAATGGTTTGTTTGGGAATGCAGTTGTTTCAAGATGGAAAACACTTCATATGATGGTCTTAATGTAGGCTTAAAAAATTAAAATAATAGTAGAAGCGTAGTACTCAATCTTCTACAAGTTCAGTAAATAGACAGGTTAAAGCATTTTTCTTGCTTTATCCTCTAATGCTATTGCCTATTCAACCTAGAGGCTGTAGCCGTTTGTTACGTGACTGCTGTTCGAAACTGTCTGGATATTACAGATTTTGAATTCCCATTTTAAAATCACTGACGATACCTTGCAGCCGGCTATGCGACTTAATATTATTAATCTGACAACTGCTCTTTATTTTTCTGTCAAACGACAGAGTTGGCACTCAAATCTATAGCTTTTAACACCCTGACCAATAGTTAGACTTATTTTATATGTCACTACAGGATTTTTGCCACATTCAGCACTCCCGTTTATTCTCGAAGATTCCTATTTGTAAGCTTCCTTCCCGTCCCTGTGCGAGCCAGCGGATGATTGAATTGCACGAGGCCCCTTTTGCAGTGTGTGATGTTGTGTATTTGCCTAAAAGCCGTACCTGACACGCGCATCACGGCACCCACTCCACCCCCCACTCCAACACCTAATGGATAGTGAAACACTAAGAGTCTCAATTCTTTTAATGAAAATACTGCATTAATTTTATTTTGTGGCGTGTCATTGTAATTCAGGAGATGTTTCTAATCTGTAGATTGCTTGGGAACAACAAGCCATCTGAATACCTGGCAGTTGGCCCACATCTTTACTGTGCTGCTGAGGCCAACGGCTGGTCTCATTGTCAAGCTTTCTTCAAAAAAAAAAACATCAAAAAAATTAATCTGAACAGATTCGGTTAAACCAAAATTCAAACAACAACAACACAAAACATAAAGAAGATGTCTCTCAACTAATAAAACAAACCAGTCATTTACTTCATAAAAAAAATATATATTTTGTGAATTTCAGATATCAAACATCGCATCACTTAATAGTCCAGTATAGCTCTGCACTACAATACAATTAGTTCCACTGCACAAACAACCAAGGCCCTGGTCTAATGTTTATGGGGTGGTAAGCAAATTAACTTATTATTGGCAGAAAGACTGACAGTTTACCACTGTCTTTGGGTGTGCGAGTGAGCGTAGTATACTGTTTGTTCGTGTGTGTGTGAGTATGCATCAGTGTGTGTATCATTTCTTTAAAAGGGTTGCAGCCAGTGGAGGGAGAGGAAATAGAATTGAAAAGGACATTTTGTTTTACAAAACAAAAGGATGTTCTTTTAGTCAGGTACTGTTGAATTATTCACGTAACAAGACACACACACACACACACACACACAAATCTGCAATACAGTTGAGTTCGCTGATCTGACATTCTCTTCTCACAGTTATATCCCTGCATCCCCCCTTCCCACACCCACTCTTTCTATCTATCTGTTTCTCTCTACCACTTTGTCTCTCTCTCAAACACACACACCCACACCCACACACACACACACACACACCCACACCCCCCCCCCCACACACACACACACACTCACAGGCACACACACTTCGCTGAGTGGTCCATATTTATATCACAGTAGTCATTGGTTTTTACAATAACAGCTCGCGCTTGCTATATAGCTGTTTGGCCATTTCAGGAGACCTTGTTGGCCACTTGGCCCTTTTCTCTAACGCTATAAAATAACTTATTTAAGACAGATTCATCACAGCCGACACTGTTCTGTGCTGTGCTGGTGACATGTGCTGCTGGAGCTTTTATCCTGTCCCCAAGCCACTGCTGAACACACACTTTCTGCTCTCCGCATGGTGAATTTTTTAACAGAAGGCAGTGAACCAGTCAGCCTGTGACCAACCAGTCAGTCGACCAGTGAATTAGTCAAGCAGCTGTCCAGCTAACTAAACATTAAGTTTAGCCAGTGTGTTAGTCCTTCAGTCAGTCAGCTGGTCTATACTGATCAGTGAGACAGACTTCTCCACCCGGCATATAACCAGTCAGTCAGTCAGTCAGTCAGTCTGCTGACCTATGCTAATCACTGAGACAGAACTCTCTCCAGCTAGCATATAACCATAACCATAACGATACAGTTGAACAGTCAGTCAGTCAGGTGGTCAGCTAATCCGTCAGTTTACCACCCAACCTTTGAACTGGAAGTGTTTGCACACATCGAATTGTGAACAAATGGAGCAATGTTGCAAGTAAAGCTGTGCGAATAGATTTTTATATTGGAAATGAAGTAAAATAAGTGGAACCCATTCATCTCTGGAAATATAGAAGAATAAAAAATAAAGCACACAAATTATGATGTCGTTAGAAGAAACACACAAACAAATATCAATACATTCAGAATGTCATGGTTGAAAGAAACATCTAGATGCCAAACCAAAAACCATTCAAGGGATTGTGACGGTTCTTATAACTCGCGTCACTGATAAACAAGGCCAATCGTAGAACCGCAGCAGGTCCTGTTTCAGCTTTGAGCCACGGATCCCGGGTCCCGTTGACTGAGACGACGAGATGGAGAGCACGGCATCACGGGCAATTAGCAGCGATAACAAAAGATGTGTCCGCCGAGGCGTGGCGTAACGTGTTGCCGTGTCGGACGGCCATGTGCCCCACAGGCCCTCTCCCAGCCAGCCCATTATGAATGGATGACCTTTACTTGGGGGCTTTTAGTTGCCGAGCAAAATTAACGTCTCCCCTCGTTTGCTGGTGTCACTTTCTCCTGGAACGACAGAAGTGGCTAGGAGCAGGGGGAGAACGGAGGGGGGAGGCAAGGAAGGAAGGAAGGAGGAGAGGGGCTATTCTGGGCTATAGCCTCCACCTTCCTCCTTATTTCTACGTAAAAGAAAGAAAAGAAAAAGTAGCTAGTCTATGGCTGCAGGGCCCATAGATCCAGCCTATGTTGTTGAAGATTAGCGGACTAACCACAGAGGTGGCATTTAGAACAACTCGGAGAGGGATTTCAGCTATTTGAGTTTACGCAACCTGTAACTTACACAATGAATCGTAGCTTATGTAGTGGTCTACATTGAGATTAGTGTGACTGAAATCAAGAGTCAATATAACAACAATGCAATACGATCCAAATACTTGTTTTAGTTCAAAACACATAATTCTATTATATAGTATTCTATTGTATTGTATTGTGTTGTATTCTATTCTATTCTATTTCTCTCTTGGCCACGGCCCGAAGTAATGGAAATTAGCTGGTGTTTGACAGATTATTCACAGAAAATGTTTTTCTTCTTTTAAACTCCTTCCTCTCCTGTTCTCTCTGTGTGTGTCCGTCTCTACAGCGGTGTCTAAGCGTCCTCTGCATGACGGTGCCGGCTCCGCGCTCTGCCCCGCAGACACTCGGTAAAGGTAGAGACAGACTCAGCCTCCCTCTCCTCCACATCCTCCCCTCTCCCCCACCCCGCCTAGCAACCCGCTCTGTTTTGTTGTTGCATTGTTAATGTTGTTAATGTTGTTTATATAGCGTAAATAACTCTGTCTGCACTATAAACAAATAGTTCTCTCACTCTTCAACGAAGCAACAACCCCCTCCCCCTCCTCCCTCTCGCCTTTTCTCTCGCTCCGTCTGTCCGGCCTCCTCCTCCACTTCAAAGCGTCCGGCGTCGGGGAGGCAGAGTGAGGGCTCCTATGGAGTCTAGTTAGGGGAATGTGTACAGTAAAAAGCAGTTAGAGGGCACTTCAAAGCGCCGCGGCGGCTGCTTCGTCTGGAAGGCTGCTGATTGTTCTGGGTTTTACTGGCTGTTTTCTGCTTATTAATCCTCAGCGCACCTCGCTAAGCCCTAATTAGTCTGACGGTGAGGAGCGAAGGAATAACAACACAACATCACAAGGGCCACTGACGGAACCCACGTGGAGTGGGTGAGGCCTCCGCCAGCGGCCGCAGGAGGAACAGGGGGAACGGGGACTCCTGCTCCTCTGGCATCAAAGAGCTTCATGTAGTCTGTCGGACCCTGTAGACAAGAGAGGGTTAGGATATTATGGGATATGTGCCTCCTTAACAGAGAGTTGAGGTGCTGAGGGGGGGGTATAAATTTGACTTCTTCACCAGCTGAACCAAACGGTCAGCTTTCGCACTTCACAACTGGAGGGAGCACTAAGCCGTTCCTCGTTTTTAAATGGCAATTTTTCCTTCATAGAATGATATACATATAATCATGACTGAGAAAAGCTGGATTTTCCATGTTCTTTTTTTTTTTACATGAACATATGTTTGTATGCTTCTATGTTTGTCAGTTTTGTGTGTTTTCAATTCTATGAAGGAAACCAAGTGATCAAAATACAGTGAGGATAATATCTGATGCCGAACGAGGAGGCAGTGGGCCGTGTTTACGCGTGCAGCAGCTAGCTACCACGTTCTTATCGGTTTGCTGCTCCACATTTAGGATGAGAGAGAGAGAGAGAGAGACAATGTTATCATAACATTCCAATCCATCACCATAGGTTTATTGTTAGACAGCCTCCACCCAGTGCCCACTCCCGAGACCGTGGCATGAAAGGTCCGATTGTAAGCTCAAACTAAACATGTAAGAATAATAGTCTGCGGGTGTGGAATGTGAGGGCTGAAAAAAAAGGCACTAAGACAAACAGCGTGCGGCCGCAAAAAGACTTTGTATTGAAAATATATCCCGCACATTTAGAAGGGCCCGGAAAGATACGACGACAGGATGAAGTGGGTTGTTTCTGATATCCAAATGTGTTCCCATCCAAGATGTTTTGCAAGAGCTCTGAAATCCACCGGAATTTGTGACGAAGGCTTGGGGTCCGTTCTTGGCAACGGTTTCTGTGAAACAAGATCAAAGGTCAGAGCTAGGCTGCAAAGGTTACAGTCAAACATGGCTACAGGCCAGGGATTGGCTACAGAAGTTACTGTTCAACATGGCTACAGGTCAGGGCTAGGCTACAGAGGTTACTGTTAAATGGGTCTTTCTAGGGTCAAGGCCAGACTGAAGTGGTTGTTGTGTGGATGTGCTGCCATCAGTTTGTTCGGTTCATTTTGGATGATGTCTCCCCTTACAAGGAGCCATCTCCAGGGAGCTGTCTCACATTTTAGACCGGCTGAAATCGTCTTGTTTAGTATGAACGTTTTCCCCCCTTCTTCAAATAACCTTTGGCTAAAATAAGTATTGTGATGTATTTATGGAATATCCTTGGAATGGCTGCTCATAATCTCCTCTGGCTTGCTCTTTGAAACAGGAAGTTGTTCCTCAGCCAAATATGAGCTCCTCACGTCTTCACTCGTCCCCCTTTCCCTCTCCCCTTTGCCCCTCCTCTCGTGCCAAAAAAAGAGAGTTCTGGATGTCGTCCCCCCCGCCCCCCCCCCCCTCTTCTATGTCCCCCCTCTGTGCTCCTCCCCCGGTCAAAACACACTGCATCTTTTTATACAGCGCATGTCGTGAGAAAGTAGCGGAGAGCTCTAATGTGTTTTCCATAATTAGCCTGATGGCGGGAACGCTTCTGGAAAACCGAGCGGCGGCCTTGCGGTCAACCAGGGAGGTAAAGAGGAGGAGGGGAGGGGGGGGGAGGGTAGGGAGGAGACGAGAGGGATGTTTGGGAAAGGATACGAGAGGAGCAAAAAGGGGAGAGAGGCAGAGTGGGGAAAACTAGAGAGGAGAAGCGTTGAGAGGACTGGTGGAGAGAGGGATACGAGAGCTTAGAAAAGAGTATCGGAGAGAAAGAGAGAGGGAAAAGGATGAGGTGCACTGCAGAGGGAGGCCGAGGGGGAACGAGGGAACACTGGGGGGGGTCACTGATATCTAGAACATTCAGTGACGTCGTCAACACGGCGCAAACAGGGAGACAACAGTTCCCCACATTGACAGAGACTTGGGTTTGTATTTCTCAGTGCCACGTTGTCTCTCTGTGTGTGTGTCAGACAAACTGATTAGCTCGTTTTATCGATTGAGTCCCATGTTTCAGACATTTCGTTGGATGAAAAATATAACTTTATTCTTCTCCCCTCATTCTGTAAACTTGTGACGGGCTTTATTGTGCGTTGCTGGCTGCATAGACGCACAGAAGTCTTTACAATCGCTCGAGGTAACGTAACTTTACGCCTCATCAAAGAGGGCATTGTCGAGGGCACCTGGAGAGATCCTCAGCCAACTTGTGATGAGGTGTGGCAGCCGCTGTCCGCCCGCCCACCTGGTGTGTGTGCGTGCGTGCGTGTGTGTGTGTGTGTGTCCGTGGCTAGCCCCTCCTCTGGGACAGATGGTAGAGCAGCGTTTACCCACGTCGCTGAAACTCAGCCTGACAGCCCTGGCATATGCCATCCGCTAATTACGCGGGGGCCCCCCCCCTGCATTCACACACACACACACACA
>JAVQIZ010228297.1:0-16790 GCA_036023535.2 Galaxias brevipinnis | reverse complement strand
AGAGAGAGAGAGAGAGAGAGAGAGAGAGAGAGAGAGAGAGAGAGAGAGAGAGAGAGAGAGAGAGAGAGAGAGAGAGAGAGAGAGAGAGAGAGAGCGCTCTCTCCTTTGTTGTGGTCTTTGTCTCAGAGCTACCAGTTTAACATTCAGAAGAGCCACCACTACCTCCACATATTCAGGGGTGCCTAACACCTCTCTCCCAACTCCTCTCAATCTCTCTCTTTCACATACCCCCATGTCTATCCCTTTCTGTTTCACTCTCTATATCTCTCATCCACTTCTTCTGGCCCTGACCTCCCACCTGGGTTGTACACCTCTCATTCTCTCTCTGTCTCACTTTCTCTCTCCTCTCTTTTTATCAGAAGGATCGAGCTAATCAGATTACTTGTCAGAGAATATCTGCAGGGCTTTGTGCTTGTCAGATGAATAGAAAAGAGGAGTTACTCTTGATTCACTAACTCGTTGATTAAACTGGATTTAATTCCTCTGAACAGCATTTAGCACACACAAACAACAACACTTACACAATGTGGAGTTTGCGTGTACATAGTCGCCGTACTAGTAGCATGCTTAAACTCCGGATACAAATTGTTGTAACTTTGCATATTCTCACATCGGTGTAGCATGGATACACAGCTCATCTAAGCTGACCCCTGCCAGGATGCGTGTGACAAAGAACAAAAACACCCTGTACGCAACCGTGAATGGACACTCAGTACATTAGGGAAGGGAAACGGAGCAAATCCCTTAATTGCATCGGTCAGGGCTGCATACACCTCTATGGGAAAACTCCATTATTTCAGTAAACTCGTCTTTTTTTTTTTTTTTGCATTTAAATCTTTCAGTGCTTCAAATGCTTTTAGTTTTCGTGTCGTTTTTCTGTCGGGAGAACAAGGCCCCCATGGAGTAGCTGGGTTTTCCCACATCTCTCATGGAGGGTTTGGCGTGGATACAGCCGACAGTCAGCTCACTAAGCTCTCTTTGCTGCTCTGCATGGTAATCCCCGCTCCTTCCCCCACGGGAGCACTGACCCATCGGTTTTCAGGGTCCAAATGATCACTTTGTATATTACTGTTTTCACGATTGCTAAAACAGTAAATCCCATTCTTTGAACCAAATAATCAGTGGCCTAAACCCCTTTGTCAAATCATTCACCCTTTTTGGCAAAACCTTAAACAAGTTTAGGTAGTTAGACACAACTAGCAAAACTCTTATCGCTCTCTAAAACACAATTCACGCTGTGATTCACTAGTGTGGCAAAATGGTAAACACAAGCGTCGAATGTTAAACACAACTTCAACACAGTTCTCATTGTTTACTGTAAACGCAATGACTCAAAAAACTTCACACTGGTTTCAAAGTATGTGATCAAGCCGATTGTTTAAGACAGAATACAGTTTTCCACAATTGCTAAAACACATTTCTTGAAAACTTCACCCATTTTCTCAAAACTTAAAACTCAAATCCAAATATTCAAGAACAGTCATTTCTGATGAAATTCGGGCAACTGTAAAAGACGTGATGCCGAGGCAGAATTACAGTAATCTCTCATTTACTTCGATTTTGCAGTTGCAAAATAGTTTGGAGTGTACTGTAATTACTGTAGTTTTCTTCGTTTTTTGGGCTTACTGTATTTTTAGCAAGAGCTGAATATACAGATAATACAGTATTGAATATGTACTTGCAGTACTTACAGTATACAATACAGTAAATTCACTGCACTAAGTTGTGATTACTATTATACTTTTGTTTTAGCAAAATGTGTTTACTAGTATATACAAAAAATAAGAAAAACTTACAAACTACAAAAAACAAACTATATGCCCTGAATAATTGTTTGATTTCTGCCAGAAGAGTCAGGGGTTGTGTGAATGTAGTTTGAATATTTGGATTTGTGTTTAAGTTTTGAGAAAATGGGGCAAAATTTCAAGAAATATGTTTTAGCATTGTGAAAAACTGTAACGTGATGCGTGAAGTGATAACATATCTCTCTCTCTCTGTATCTCTTGCTCTCTTCCACTCTCATACCAGTGTGACAATGGAGAATGTGTTGCGGTTTAAGGGCCAGGAGTACTGCCTCCATCCCAAACTGCAAAGCACCAAGAACCTGGTCAAATGGTTCAGAATCTGGAAGGACAAGCACAGGTGAGACACTATTGAATATCTATTGAACAATCACAATCCACTGACTATAACTATAGATCCTATTAGGACCAGTGAATGGTTTGGTCAATGAATGTTGTCTGTCTTTGCTGGATGTTTCACTGTGTTCTTGTGTCTCTCACAGAGTCTATGAGGCCTGAAACCATGGATTTCCTCGAGCAAAAAAGGGGAATTGAAGAAAGAATCTTCATAGACAATACTGTATTTAAGGGGTTAAGTACAAGATGCCATATTCAATCAATCAATCAATCAACATATTTAAAAAAATATCACTTTGTCCTTTCCCCTTGGGTCCCTATTCCCCGGTATATAAACGGATCCTGGCTCTGATGACCGTCAGCCGGAAAGGTTTTTGTCATCTCCTACTTTTGTCATTTCAACTGTAGCAATGATCACGTAGTGTAGGAAGAGCAACTCTGAAATCAAAATAGTTCTGGAGTAATTACATTTTAAATGTCAGTAAAATGCCTGTATCTTAGAGAACAACTTTATAGTCCGAATTTTGACATACACACATACCATATACAAATAGAAAAAAATAAACTCAATGATGTTAACTTCAGAAAGGTTACTGCAAGAAGTGTGTCCTTAATGAATTGATCCCTCCGTGCATTTGGATCAGAGGGAAACGATAGCCATGGAACCCGACGTCAGATTTTGACGTCCGTCCTTCTAGCTCACCAGTGTCTTGTAGTGTACAGAGGTCATAGCGTTCATGTTACTGTGGCTTCCATTGTGGGGATCTGGAAGGTTTCTCCACTGCCAGCTGTATGTGCTTGCCAGACGAGTTAAAACGAGCAGTATGATACACATGCATAGACAAAGGAGTCGTATAGATAGCGCGTGTTGGGGGTGATTAGTATAGTGTTCCATTCAGGACCACGTCAAATAGTATTTGAAATCGCTATGTTGACTTTAAAAGGTTTGGTTATGCCTCGAGTGCCAGACTTTGCTTAATCGATTTTAATTATTACGATGCGACAAGCAGGACAAATTAACGCAAAGCACAGAATATACGATTTGAAATACTATTTTACCCAAGTCTTGTACTATGTAATTGAGCTCACTGTATATCACTTGTATAGTACATTTTGAGAACATTTTATGCCATGAATTGAGAGCAGTAGATAACACATTTGATGTTTTTCTTGTGCCATCCTCATTTTGCACCTCAGATTGAGAGGAGTTGACAAACTGAAAAGGAATTATGCAGTTTAAAAGCAAAGTGAAACAAATCAGATACCTTTTGCTAACAATGTTGAGGATCATAATCAATTATGTTATATAAATTTTTTTTTTGGGTTGTCGGTTGTGAAGTGTGTTTTTGAAAACGTGTTCAATGTAAAAAAGAAAAAATAGAGTAAACTTTCCAATAGGTATCAAAAAGAAGAACAGAACTGAAATAGTAAGTCCTGGCAGTAGAGTTCAGATTCTGTATGGTAAAGTAATTTTTAGGTGAGTGATTAGTCAACATTTTCACAGTTTCATCCTACAAATGGTGTTGTCAAGGTGTGACTCTTTTGTAAACATTCCAGGCATTTTGCATTTTTGGTCACCAAGCAGCGTTCACACAGAGCTTACACACACCAGCAGGGTGCACGCACGCGCGCACACACACACACACACACTAACACAAAGAATGTGCATTACTATTGTTTTATATCTTATATATAAATATATAAATACGCATTTTGTAAATAGACCAATATAGCCTATGTTAGTGAGAATGGATTCATCTATGACTTTCAAGTGTAAAGTATGATATCAATGACTACTGTTATTTTGCTATTTAAATCTTTGTTTGAAAACAAATATTGGGAGTATACCGTATATGTTTGGACTTACCCACCAAGCACACGTTTAAACATTCCAATGCGTGTAAAACTACAAGCACAGCAATAAAAACTGTCCTAAACAATTCTAATTTCACTGCATTCCTCTTATTGAACATATCATTGAATGTTCCTTTCTGTTCAAACCTACATTTATTAGGCAAGATGACGCAAGGTGTCCATGCTGTACTACTCTATACTATAGTGGTTTCGAATTTCCACTGGATGACGCAGACGCACGTCTTTTCGATAACGGATAACAGTATCCCACACAAGCTAAACCTTTTCCACTAGATGGCGCACATGTCTTTTCGATAACGGTATGCTTTTCGGCAACAGTATGCTATCTCTTACAGATTCATTGCCACTACTGAACATATTTTGGCTGGATAAATTGTCAATCAGGGACTTTTGGGACTTATAATCCGTTCAATCAGTAGCAGAAGCACAGTAAACACTAATTGCAGATATTGTGCTTATTACACCGAAAACATCAAGGATTTTAGCGTGAGATAATGTGCATCTATAAGCAAGTTCATGTTCCTATTATATACAGTATGTACTAGATATATATATATGTGTGTGTATATACATGCCATGTGTGTCTGATATGTCATTATATATAATTTTATGTTTATATATGTGTGCGTGCAAGCGTGTGCAGTATGCGTGCATATGCGCGCGTGTCTGGTACGTTTATGCGTTCGTGTGTGTACGCGCGCGTCGAGATAGATTGTGCGAAGAGCGGAGAGGCGGGGACGGAATTTGGCAGCTCCATCGCTTGTGGGTGTGAGATGTTCTAGCAACCATCTGCAAACGGCATAAGGATTCGAACAAACAGGAACCATATCAATTTCGATCATCTTGCGATGTTCTCTACTTTGTTTTTCAGCTATTTAATTTATACAACGTTGTAGTAGACGTAATTTATAGAAAAAATACGATAATTGTGACATCTTGCGCTCCTTTGGATTTGACCTGGTAAGTGCACAACATCGCATTGGGTTTTCCATCCGCTTGTCCTGCAACTGCAAGGCAAGCGACTCGCAAGTTAACGCGTTATACTAGCCTAGCGTTAGCTTGCCTGCTAAAATACGTTTTAGTTTTGTAGTATTTTTGTTGGCATGAATGTATTTATTTGTTGTGATAAACGTTTCACATTATTTTGCTGATAATTTTCGAATGTGAAGTATTTATTTTATGCTTTGTGCCGGTCTGAAATTTACGGTTTTCATGGTTTTTCGTTTGCTAACTTGCTGCTAAGCTAGCTAACTAACCTTCATACAAGGCTGCAGGCAACGAGCGTCTCCCGAATCCTGTCGTCAAATAGTGTAACGCTATGCAATAACGTTAGCCAACGTTTCGTTTATAAATACACATTTTCACTGATATATGTTGTTAAATATTTGAACGTGAACAACATCAGTTTGGTTTCTCAGAACTTTGCAAGTGGACGTTTAGGTTTTATCAATAATAGACGAGGATGATGCTGGGTTGTGCGCTATATTGCCGACTCAGACCTTGAGTGTAGTCCGACTGACTGAGTGAGTCTGAGGCTGTAGCTAGGTATGGAATGTTCTGGATTCACCCCAATCACTCTGCTTTGAAGCCTGAGATGCTGTTATTCTGTAGTGAGTTGTGAGAATGGCTTTGTTTGGATGGAACGATAAATAAAGTTCAAAATAGATTTAACCGTGTTGTGGCTGCCTCCTTAGCGATTTAGGTGAAATATTTCTGGCTAGTAATAGTACTATTAATATGAAAGCCTCACCTTCACGGCGTTGTCGCTTAATCGGCCACTGAATGTTGCGGTTGCTTTGCATTTATAATTTTTTTGCTATAGTCCCTTATATTATTTGAAATAGTTCTATCTCACAACTTCGTAATGACATGCTTTTTGAAGTGGTAATTCGAAATGTAGTGAAGGCATATCACAAAAAGTGGTGGAATTTAGTACTGGATTATTTATTGCTTAAATCAGCACATCGTGTTAGACGGAATTAAGCCGAATTTGGATTCAAGCAGTCCCACTTTCTCATTGTGGCCTTATCTGGCTATGAGCAGCTGAAATGGTAATTGCAAATTTATTTTTCCCATACCTTAGTGGCTTTATTATTGTATTCGTCAAATTTTTATGTTTGTTATGGTTTGCAGTTTCTGTAATTTAAATGAAATGACTTTTAATGACTTTAATGACTATCGTGATCCAAATGTGACATCCAAAATAATGTTTCAGCATCCAGTTGGTCACTTGCATCTTATTTGCTGTTTGTTTGGTGGTGAGCTCAACTAGCTTAAAAGTTTAATAGCCTTTAACTATTAATATCTGCAAATATCAACGAGAGTAATACAGAAAATAGGTATTGTTATCGAAACGACAACCCTGCTTTCACTGAACGACAACTAGTCACTTCGGTCAGGAGTCAAGACAGTGATTGTGTCTAGCTCATCTCCTGCAGAGTGAGATTATTGTTGTTTTGTATCAAAGGACGAGGCCATCAAAACCAAGCATGGTCCGCCCTCCTCGATGACCCAGCTCGGGGACAGACCTTTCCCCGGGGTAGGAACCCAACGCGGTTCACAGCAGCGTGAAGCCGACCGAACCCTGAGGGTTTTGGTCAACAGAAAGTTGACCCGTAGGCGGCTGAAATAACTGGGGCTTCTTGGGAAAACTCTAGTGTGTGTATGTAGATTTATGACTTGGAAACGGTTATAGAACGATGACAACTGTGCCTTTTATGAACCTGTTGTTGGACAGGTGGCTTTTGTGATGGCTGTGCATTGAAGTCCCTGTGTCCTGTTAATATTAACTCTTAAATTGACTATTAGTTTGCTAGCTTATTGTGTAACTCGTAATGCAGCCCCAGCATGCCCTTTTCAAAGTGAAATCAATGATCCAAGCAAAATATGTTTCAAGCCAATGCCTAGAAGCTACAACCATTTATTCCTCTATTTTCTTCATTCCTTCCATCAAAAAGTGAACTAGGTTTATTGGTAAATGCACCATCCTGTTAGAAATATTAAACTTCAAGTGAGCCAGTAACTTAACCTGTGTGTGTGTGCGTGCGTGCGTGAGAAAGTGGCAATGATAAGGGACTATTTATGTGCAATGGAAATTAAAGTGATATGTTGCTATTATGAGATGCATCCTAATCATTGGTTTCTTGATGTTTCGCGTGACTTACAAAGCCTCCTTTGTGGCAGAGTGCCCACTAACTTTTCATAGGAATCTGATGGGGTGGGTCGCAGGGTTAGGGGGAGGTAGGGGATCGACTGGGGGTCAGGGTCAATCCGGGGTCAGGTTCGGGTCAACGTTTACCCAGCCACACATTGGTAATTAAGACAGTACAACATGAGTAAATGGGTATAAAGTGGTGTTGTCAGTAGGCTTTGTTGACGGTACCAGATTGAGTATATATCACTATGACGCAGTTAAACGTGTTCACTTGAGGGGAAATGCCGTTTAGAGGATTGATTTGATGTTTTAAGAATGCCATGTTTTTTTTATATCTTTCCGTGATTGGTTGTAGTTTGTTTATTGTTGTTATATCTGAGTAAACATATCCAGTGTCTATAAACATATTGATCTCTTGTTGACTAAGATGAAGTCAGAGAGCGAGAGAGAGAGAGAGCAAGATACTCTAACCTTTCCTCCAGTTTAGTCGTGACTTCCACAACCAAAGCGACAGGACTGCTGCGTCACTGTTTGTTTTTCCTTATTCAACCCTCTCAGAATTGCTGTGTCACCCTGTGTGTGTTTTCACCATCCAGCCTTCTCACCTTCCAGTGGATTGTCTGTCCCGCTGCAGTCATTCTGATCTGGCTCTGACATTTTAATTGCACATTAATCTGAACACAAGTCTCACCCTGTGGGCTATTGTCTACACGGTGTAATAGCGATCTATAACCTGACAGTAAGTTGCCCCAGGCTTATTGGAGTTGTGCGTCAAAGGCAAAAGCATATGCCTAGGTACTGTGATGTGCGGTGGTGCGCAAATGTCCATTAGTGCCTGTGCGACGAGATGAAGTCGATGCTAAATCAATAAGCTGGGGGTGTCATTGTCTCAGACAAAGCCTGGAGGTTAGGCCTAGATTGGACTAACGTAGCAGTCAGCACTGCAGCTTTGCAGCCCCCCCCCCCCACACACACACACACACACACTCACACTCACACACACCCAATACAGGGAAATGGGATGCAAAAGATGGTGATAAACACGTCAGCCTTGCCCACACTATTGTTGTGGCACATCGCTGTACAAGTCCAGGGTTGGTGACAAGCTAAAAGCCAAACACTGGCCTTTTGTTCTCAGTTATACCTGTGTTGCTAACCTTGAGTAAGACTAATATATCGTGTGTGTTGTTTGTGTATGTTTTTTAACAGCAGCACACTGTAGATTTCAAATGGAGATGTTGGGCAGGACAGTTAATCTCCTTTCAGTTGGTCTTAGGCCTATTTGGTAAGCAGTGTGGCGTAGCACTAGCGCTCTGCTGCAGCCCAGACTCTGAAGGCTTCCAGCAGCTGAACCTTAAGATTGTATGTTAGGAGCAACGTTTAAATGTTGTCAAATCGGAAAACTGTCAAACATAACGGAGTAGTCTGCAATACTGTCTGTGGACGGCAAAACCACTTAAAATGTTTTGTTGTAAAGTGTAGACCGAGGACTCCTTTTTTAGTATATATTTTTACGTATTACATTTGAATTGCCTTTAGACACACACCAAACCTGTCCTGGCCTGTGCTATGTCCTGTTGTGCTAATATAAACACAGTGTAGGCTAGCATTTATAGTCCGACCACAGGGAATGACTTCTGCGTAGGTGCCGCCATGGTGTAGATTCGACCTGTCAAAGTCCTGTTGACCTGCATAACAACCTCTAGTTTCTTCCCCCGTTCAACCTCGCCCAGGTCACTCGTCAGTCTCATAGTGTCAACAGTGGATGAAAGGTCAATGAGGTCAGGTATTTGTGAAACCAGTTCCTTTAGCAAGTGTCTTTCGGTTTACCCACCCCAACACCCACACTGCTTCTGGTCGAGTGGTCTACACCTTAAGCTATAGGACTTTTGTACCGAGTCGTCCCTGAAGCAGGCAGAATAAACTGCTTTTTGCCCATTATGTCTCATTGTCTAGTTAGCTAGCCAGTCAGTCAGTCAGTCAGTCAGTCCGTATGGTCAGAGACAGAAAGTGAACAAGCCAGAGAGTCTCAACCAGGATGGGACAGGAACCAACCATGCATCAGCAAACTGGCAACAACTTTTAGTGCTCCTCAGTTTCTTGCAGCTGTGGTAAAGAAAAAAACAACGAATGAACAATTGGGTTTCTGTGATGTGTCCACAAAGTCAACTGTTGGAACATCTGGGCCTGTAAATGTGTTTCTCTCTCTGTCTCTGTTCGTGTGTGCGTGCTCGTCAGTTTTTTTCTTTAATCACTGCAGTCTCTGTATCTCTCCGTCCACCTCAGAGATCCGATAAGCATCTGCTCTTGTCATGTGAAGTGTGTGTGTGTGTGTGCGTGCGTGCGTGCGTGTGTGTTTGCAGAAGCAAGGGCACGGTTTGTTACTTACCACTCAATTGTGCTAGGCATTTTTTCTCTTTTTCAACCACAGAGAGGTTATTCTGCTTGTCTGTCTGTCTGTCTGTCTGTCTGTCTGTCTGTCTGTTCGTGGTGAAGTTAGCATATTGAGGAAGTTTGCCATCCCATCTGTGCCATGGTGTGACAAGTTCTTTCATCCAGTGTGAGAGCTGGTTACATTATGAGTGTTGTGCCGAGTATAAGGAAACTATTTGGTGTATTTCAGTGAGCCTCGTTCCTGCTTACTGTCACTCCATGAACAGCGTGTAACATTTCACTTCATCACTGTACTTTCATGAATTAAAAATACGATACGAATATACAAACTTTTTTTGGGTTTAGTCATTGTAACTGCTCTGTTCTGTCTGCTTTCTCTCTCCTCTCTCTTTCTCTCTGCCCTTTCTCTCTGCCCTTTTTTTGTTGTTTCCCTCTAACAATGTCGTCCTTTGTAGCCCGTAAGGTCGTCATGCATGATATGTGGGACTAAGATACAGAGAGACCGAATGGCTCGCTCTGAACTTTTCCATACACGGCCAGCGTTTTGTTGTTGCGGCAGCCTTGAAGGGCCAAGTTTTCCAGCCTTTTCAGTGACTTGGGGGGTGTGGAGAACATTCAGTCCCTGTAGTTCTGTACTCTGTGTGCCTGGGCGTCTGTTATTGTAGAGACTAAGGCTAACCGTACGCTCATTAATAAGAGTTAGTTTGGACATGCAACTCACATATATCCCTTTTCTCACTGGTGGCTACACGCACACATTTACTTGCCACATTGAATCTTCCTTTCACACTTGTCCCTGTTAGAATATTGGAACATTTGAGCGATATCTTTCCCGTTTCACACTGAGGTGTCAGTGTGTATCCAGGCTAAACTGGTGTTCAGCCATCACCAGGCTGAGGCATTGTAGTCTTCCTCGGTTCCCTTCCGCCTCGGTTCCCTTCCAGCCCGGTTCCCTTCCAGCCCTTCAGTGGAGACGACCCATGCACTGGACCACCCAGTGATAGCAGAATATACTGACCTCCCATTCGGACTGTCCTGCCAAACAGACTCTCTCCATTCCTATTGTCCTTCCTCTCGTTCCCACTCTCTCCCGTAATTTCTCACTTTGTCTCTCCAAGTTCTTTCTGTCTCTCCTGGTTCTCTCTTTCTCTGTCTTTCAGTCTATTGTTCTTCAACCTTTCTCTCTCTCTCTCTCTCTCTCTCTCTCTCTCTCTCTCTCTCTCTCTCTCTCTCCTTCTCTGTTCTCAGCCTAGTGGCTGGCTGTGATAATCTGAACAGGCTATCGTTTCCCACCCCATTAGCCGGTAATTCCACAGTGAAAGCGTCTCTTTTATAAGGAGAACACAAGAAGCTCGTAGGCAGGCGAAGATAAGGGAAGGACCCCAGTAACCGTTAGCAGTTTGACACTGAAAAGAGACTGAAGGAGAGATAGAGATGGTATTGATAAGAGAATAATAGGCGACTGACTTTGAGGAGAGGGAGAGCAGTGTGTGTGCAACAGAGACATTTAAAAGGATAGAAAGAAAGAGAGAGAGAGAGAGTAATTTTCTCCTGATGTGTCCCAGTGTGAACAAGGCTACGGTGATACCTCATTAAGTTCTTCTCCCCGGCTTGGACGGCAAGTCCTTCTTTTTCCCAGGGTAAGTATGTAGGTCGCCCCGGGTTACATAACACCACCAGGAGGACTAAGAGAAAGATGGTGAGAGAGAGAGAGAGAGAGAGAGAGCGCAAGGGCGGGGGGCGGTGGGGGGGGGTCTTTTGTTTGAGGAGAGTGACGTTTTCATAGAGATGGATCATCAACAGAGCTCGGGATAGGAAGGAAGCTGGTCTCTCCTGAGCTTCCAGACCCGACACACTGCAGGGGGAAGTAGGGGCGTCGTCTTCGGCAGAGTCCTGCATTGTCGATGCATCTCTCATGGGCCTTGAGAGTCCTTGAAAATGTATGGATTTATAAAATTAAAAAAAGGACATTGATATTTTTTCGTACGATACTCTCTTCGGAATTTAGTGACGCACTTCCTTGTGGCAGAAAGCAGTTCGTCACAGTTTCGTGGGAGATCGTAACCAGTGGCAGACAAAATGAGTGTTCAATATGGAGACTTCAAGAAGACTGATCTGAACGGCGATTTTTTTTCAGTCTCCCATAGACATTACAATGTGCAAACTGTAGAATGGTATTGATAATCTGTTAATACAAAAAAGTTGCGTATAGCTGCTATAACTCTGTAACAGAGATGTCCATCTACGTTTGCCATGCCTCTTGGCATGTGTTGTGATGTGGAGAGGCCACTTCACTTATTTGTAATTACAGCCATACCATTACTTTGTCAAATATGTTCTTCTGAAAATAGTTTGGTTGTTTACATATTTGAGACTCGTGTCATGCTTTGTCATAATTACACTTTATAATCTATTTTGTGGCGAAGTGTAAGTGATTGGTTTGAAAGCCATTTTGGTGTGTTTTGGTGCTCAATACTAACCAAGTCCATACAGTAAAACCATAATGTAGCCAAATGGCTCGCTGGAAAAAGCTGAAATATCTTTAAACGGCCCCCAAAACATTTACATCTGGAAAAGTCAGGAAATACTTTGAAAACATGACAAAAAGGCAAAATGTAAAAAACTAAACTGTTCTTTTCAAAACGGTATCTACCAGTGTCTTTCTTAGTTTAACAAAAAGCTTTATACACACAAACGTTGGCGTTCCCTAGAAAAGCTCTATTCAAATCTGTCTACATAAAGGCCGCGTTCCTACGCTATCTTGATCCAGATAGACTGCAGGTGCACACATGGTGAAGGACAAAGTTTGCTGTACTCTTAGGAAATTAGAAACAAATATAGGTTTTTTATTATTATTCTTATTGTCAATCATGGTGTGCAATGATCACAAACACACTCAAATGTATCATTCCTGTACCTGTGTGATCATTGACATCACTTAACTTCTTTGCCTTTCATCACACATACAGCATTGGCCTTAGAAAATTAATTAGAAAAATTCAAAAATGTGGACAGGACAAAGTACAGGAGTCTGCATGGTTTCGGAATGTGCTGTATCTCCCTCCCTGTAGCACATGCCTATGAATATTGCAGCGCCCGCCGGTTTTCAAACAGCGATAGGCAACGACCTCGAAACAGGCTCCGTGGCAACGGCGCCTTTGTCGCGGCCGAGTGGTTTGTTCTGAAGTTAAGGGGCCTCGTTTGCGCGCGCGTGCGCGCACACACACACACACACACACACACACACACACACACACACACACACACACACGGTGCTTCTAGCTCCTTCTATGGTTTCCTATTAGCAGGCTGACGGGGCACCTCAGCACAGTGAGCTGTTTAACAGGAGCACTGAGCCTTCACATGCAAGCTGCTCTTAAGAGCCACTCCAGTCGAGGGCTCGCCACTTTCATTTTGAGGATTTTACTCGAACTGAATCTTTTTGGTCTGAACTTGGTAAACCTCATGTTTCAACTTGCAGCGATTTTGTTTCTTGTTGTCATTAATGTTGTGGGATGCAATATAATGTTGTTACTCTCTGTAACTGGATTGATTTTGACTCCCTTTCCCCTCTCTCTTCTCTCCTTTCTTCTCTCTAGCTTAGTGAAGGAAGTCCTGGATAGGATTTGCGGTCTGTCAATGAGGAACTACCGGCTCATCTTCTGCCACAACCTGAAGCAGCCTTAGATGCTCCATTGGTTCCCTGGGCAGGAGCGGAGGACATAAGACATACACACACTGCTACACGGTGAGAGACACACACACACAAGTCTACATGCTAAGATGTGGACACACACGCACACTTCTGCATGTTAAGACACACACACACACACACTGCCAATGAGCAAGACACAGTCGCGTACCATCCTGCTCTTTGAGAAACTCATAACACCAATTTGTTGCACACATTCATAGGCGTGCACAAAGGCTTGGTAGGCAAGAGCAGAAAAAAGCAAACCAACAAAGCCCTGCACAGACTGTGTTTGCTTACCTGACCACCACAATGCTCCGTTGCTAGGACAGCAACGGCTAACGTCAGACACGAGAGCCACGGGAGAAAACACAATGGCAGCCAGGCCAAACCCGAGCGGTACGCAGCAAACTGCTCCCACCACCCTGGTGGTGACGCCCGCCGCCACGAAGAGGGCATGGAGCGCTCTCGCTGTCCGTCAAAGCTCTCCGACCCAAACGACAGCACGTAACTTTCCCTGCCACGTTGCAGCTCAAAGTGCCACTCACAAAGAGTCGTTAGGCGGCCACGCTGAATATTCATGTGGGCTAATGTTATGCTAATGGCGGCCGTTTGGCACCCTTTCTCACCAAAGCGATGCGGGGTAGCGGAATGCTGCTTGACAACCACCTAACTTCACAGACACACAGGGCTGACTGTGAAGTGTTTGCGTGTGTGTGTGTGTGCGTGAGCGCGCGTGCGTGGGTGTGCGGACTGACATTCTGTAGTTGTGTGTACATTAGGTCCAGTTCTAGGTAATGTGTAGATGTGCTAGCGGCCGTGTCGTCGTTGAACCCCAGCCTTGGCTACTGTGAAAGAGGCTGGTGCCGCTCGGATGCCTCTCTGATGTGCTCACACAACTCCTAACACTCTTCCAAACAGTGTCGCCTCCTCTCTATAGCTCCCTGATTACAGAACACAAACGCTCATGGGCCTTTTGTTCATTCATGTTCAGACTTGTCCTGTGTGTGTGTGTGTGTGTGTGTGTGTGTGTGTGACTCTCTGTGACACCCCTCTCCTTTTCTCTGTTCTGTCTCTTCTTCCTCCCCTCCCTCCGTCTTCAGACGTGAGGTCTAGGCGGAGCTGTGGTGGTGGTGAGGATCAGGAGGAGGAGGAGGCCATGAGGAAGAGCCTGTCTCTGTTGCCAGGCAACGAGGGCCAGCAGCAGGAAGGGGCGGCCGGCAAGGTTTTTGGCGTTCCCTTGGAAGAGGTGACGCACGCCCCCACCGTCAGCGGCCACGAGGTGCCTGCACTGGTCAAGACCATCGTGGACTACATCGAGGAACATGGTGAGAATTTATGAACACACACACACACACACACACACACACACACAGCCTATTTCTCTCTCTCTCTCTCTCTCTCTCTCTCTCTCTGATTAGCACATAGATGCAACCAAATAACACAGCCGCACCCACTTCCACAACCCAAAAGTTTGGAAGTCGTTTCCCTAAATGGTTTCCTTTGATCTCTATGAATACCTGTCCCATCAGAACAGGGGGACACTCCAATGCCAGTAGAGCCGTCATTGGACCTTCACGTTGAAAGGTCTCCTGCTGGGGCTGCGTTTAGCCGGGGGGGAAATGGTCACAGCTTCTCTCCCCAGTTCTCGACCCCTCTCAGGTCTCAGATCATGTGCCTCGTACAGTATGTTGTTGGATTTCACAGTCACTTGTGCCCGTCCTTGTGTTAAGTTGGATTTCACAGTCACTTGTGCCCGTCCTTGTGTTAAGTTGGATTTGACAGTCACTTGTGCCCGTCCTTGTGTTAAGTCACTGCGCTCTTGATTCACACCTTCCGATCTCTGATAGCCCTGACCTTCTGTCAGATAGTTGATACAATTGTTCCAAAATTCTACTTCCTCGTTTCATAACCGGGCGCGGTAAGATAAGAGCCACCACGAATAAACTGGTTTATTCAGTGTTGTAAAATCTAAATCTTACCTTAATACCTTTGTTGTGATGTGAAACCACTTTCTTTGGTTTTTCAACATGACGCTCCTTACTTTGGCTGATATATCTGATTCTGTGTTCTGGCGCCATTTTTTGCCGCAGATCCCTATTTCCTTAAGTAGTTTGTCAAGTAGGTTGTTGATATTGCCACAAATCCACAGCGTTTGGTTTGTGTTGGCCCACATCTCTATTGCTGCCGCCAAGCGATTTTGGCAGCAGGTGTGTCTAAATCTAGTCTAGCACCCAGACCGTATGTGTTTGACATTAGCTAGTCCTGCACAGAGTGGGCATGTTGGATCCTCACCTACCCACTAAATAAGATTTGTAGGTGTTGGCAGTACATTGTTGGTTGCCTTTACAATAGAGCTATTTCCTGTGGATTTTAGTCCTGACATGTCCTTCCAGGTAGTTTTTCTCTGCTCTACACTTTCCAAATTCATACATCGCCCTTGTTTGGCTTTCGAGACGGCTTTGGATCTCCTTACTGCTTCCTCCTGCATACGCATCTGATCTATCACTAATTTGAGTTGTACCAAAGGAGTTGATTTTGACTCTGTTTACTTGTGCAATGGATTTGCAGAAGTGCACTACCTACTTCAAGTAAGCAAGAAAGAAAGAAAGCACGCAACTCTTTCGAAAAGGCAGGATGTGACATCGCCAATGCGATGGACATGCAGCTACATGCACCTGTGTTGGCCCTCGTCTCAAAGCAGTGTGGGGCTGTTCCAAAGCACGTCGTTCACGTTGTCCACTCCAGTGACTGAGTGTGCGTCAGGAACCGGTTCTACTTTGTTCAGTTCAGGGACGAGCGCCAGGTCTCTCCTGCCATGTGACCTCATAACTATCCATAACGAAAACATTTTATCATCAAATTCATGATCATCCCTGGTGAACACGGCCCTGTTTCAGTGCTTGGCATCACGCTAAACCAACACGTATATCTGTAAGAGGTGGAGGGGGGGAGGGGGGGGGTGAACTCTAGACGCACTGCGATCCTAATCGCGGGCGAGACCGCTTCCTGGGTTACGCAACGTCTCTGTCGACTTTCGCTTTGCTGGCTTATCAAAGCAGGACTGCGAAGTGGGAGGGGGCAGTGTTCTAGACTGTTCTAGACATTAAGGGCGGAGCCACACCTCTTTGAACTCGGGGGGGGGGCGTGCATACCCACGCATTTGTTTATCCTCCCCTGGCGTCCCTCTTCCTTCTAGGCGTGGCGGCCTGATTGGGATCTGGTGCCGCGCTCCAGTTGAAAAAGAACTGCCGCCGCCTTTTGACGTGCCTCGTCGTTAAAGGATCTGAATGAGCTGGGGATAGTGAGAAGCGGAGGAGGGAAGGAAGTGGGGGTGCAGGAACCCCGACCCTTAACAAGCACCTTCAGTCAACCCCGTTATGATGGGGCTAGGTTATGTCATAACACTCTCTCGGTGCTCAGTTTTTAATAATATCCCTGCCTGCCTGACTTGAGATTGAGTAGTTTATCTGTTGGTTTTGTGTGTGTGTGTGTGTGTGTGTGTGTGTGTGTGTGTGTGTGTGTGTGTGTGTGTGTG
>JAVQIZ010228292.1:0-30234 GCA_036023535.2 Galaxias brevipinnis | reverse complement strand
GTGCGTGTTGTGGGGGGGCGCCCATCCGCGGCGGGGCTCTCCCCCCCCCCCCCCCCCCCCAATCGCTGTCTCGTCCTCCTCTCCTGTCTGACTGAGACAACTAATAAGCATGTGTGGGTGTGTGAATGCGTTTGTGTTGGGCAAGCCTGTCAGAGTCCTCCTCATAGTGCGTAGCCTATCTCTAGGTGTCTAGCGCGTAGCCTATCTTTAGGTGCCTAGCGTGTAGCCTATCTTTAGGTGTAGTAGCTTGTAGGTGTAGTAGCTTGTAGCCTATCTTTAGGTGCCTAGCGTGTAGCCTATCTTTAGGTGCCTAGTGTGTAGCCTATCTTTAGGTGTAGTAGCTTGTAGCCTATCTTTAGGTGTCATAACTTGTAGCCTATCTTTAGGTGCCTAGCGTGTAGCCTATCTTTAGGTGCCTAGCGTGTAGCCTATCTTTAGGTGTCGTAGCTTGTAGCCTATCTTTAGGTGCCTAGCGTGTAGCCTATCTTTAGGTGTCGTAGCTTGTATTGTAGCTTATCTTTAGGTGCCTAGCGTGTAGCCTATCTTTAGGTGCCGTCTGCCACTGGACGGTGAGGCAGAGGTGTAACAGGGGCGGACAAGTTGTATTTTGGTCTCTCCCCGATCTAAAAGAGGAATGCCTGAAACGCACTCCAGCCCACTTAAGCTTATAATAGCCTGAGATATCCACGGATGAAGACAGGGGGGAGAGGGGGCGGGAGGCTCCGTGGGCGAGCGCTGTTAATGTGGGACGTGATGAAGAGTGTGGCAAAGCAAACCTGTGTGTGTTTGTGTAGCACTCTTTGGCTCTGTTTGTGTAGCACTCTTTGGCTCCTTAGTGCTCCGTGTCCTTGTTGCGTGGAACTCTTTATTTTTTATATATATCAGGCCAGTTTTATTGTTTCTTAGTATCTAAGATGCCAGCGGGGGGGTTTGTCCGTCAGGTGAGTGTGTGGGTACCATGGAGACCGACAATCCCCTTTGTGTCTCCCCGAGTGGTCCTTTGTGCTGCGTCTCCTCTCGGCACGAGTGGGAAGGTGCGTGCGCGTGGCCGTGCGATACGGAACTCTCCTCCTCCTCCTTCTTCATCCATCCCTCCTTCCTTTCATCCTCCCAACCCATCTCTATTCTCCTTAATCTCTGCCGCCCCCCTCCTCTTCATCTCTTCGTCTGTTGTGTCTTCCCCCTTCTCCCTCTCCATCACGCCTGGTCTAATGAGATTAAATACACACACACACACACACACACACACACACACACACACACACGCAGGATCTCCACACACTTTTTGAGAGCGCGCACATACATGTAACCGTATGCACCCTCACACACAGCCAGCACACTTGACACGCTCAAGCTTTAAGCACCACATAATGTGGCAGCACACACACACACACACACACACACACTGCTTGGCCGTGCTCCAGTCCTCTCCGTGTCTGTTGTTATCTGTGGGCCCATGTGAAGGATTACAGTAACCTCAGTGCTGCGCTCTTATAGGTGAACTCCCCTCTGAGCCATCTGTGCCCAGCTAATAATCCGCCCGGCAACCGGCTGGCTGACCGGCGCCCTCTAGGGGCGGATCACGCACACTTACTCGCACAGACCCCCTACATACTGTTTCAACAGCCGAGACAGGAGACATAGCTCGGATCTGTGCAGGGTCAAAATTCTGTCTTGATCTCACCGTAGCGTTGCGTTGTAAAACCTTGACATTTCTTAAGACACAGACGTAGGAGAAAGCAATGGTGTGATAATAGAAAGAGGAAAGTACAGGGAGAATTGGAAGAGGATGAGAGGGCTGCTTGTACAGTATAAGTGTTTAGGTTGGCTTTGCCTCAACACCCTCCAGCTCTACACACACACACACACACTTAGCTAGCCTTTTATAATGGAAGGCCGGCTGGCCTTTATTGATTTTTCGAAGTCTCTCCTCCTCTCCCACTCTCCTTTTTCTTGGTTTCTACTGGTCACCTCTTTTGAAACACTCTCTCTCTCTCTCTCTCTCTCTTCGTCTCCTGACAGGCTTGACGTTTCTCGGTGCTAAACAGGCCGGCCGGACCGTACAGGCAGTCTCTTCCTGCTGCCGTGGGGCCTTCTCTGTTCTGCAGTGGAGGGCTTCACACACACAGATAGTGTGGTGAGTAACTGACCCCAGTCTGTCCATCCTCCGCCCACGGCCCCGTTGTCTGTACAGTGATAATGCCGTGTGAATATGCACCAGCATGTACGACAGGTTAACTCGAATCGTCTGCAGGTTGCACTCGTCCTCCAACACATGGGTTCTATTTGGAGGACAAACGTGTGTGTGTGTGTGTGTGTGTGTGTGTGTGTGTGTGTGTGTCTCCCCAGGCTGGATGCATCACGCGGTAGAGCAGTTTGGCGGGCGTGGCACACGGGACTCCTTCCCTCTGGACGGACTCAACAGGGGACCATGGGCTCCCGTGGGCGGCCGCGCCTGGCCGCCACCCTCCAGGTCTGTAGCCATGGCACGCACGCACACACACACACACGCGCGCGCCACAAACAAACAAAACCAGCAAGCCGACGCCTCAATTAACCCCTCCCCCTCACGTTAGTCTTTTGAGAAACTGAGCGCACGGTGATAAGGTGTTTGCTAACAAGGGCTCTCTGGTCTCCAGGTGTGCGCCTGGAATCAACCAACATCAGCTCCTCCCCCATCTACCTCCAGGTCACATGGGCGGACTGAACCATGCTGGTAAATTCCTCAGTAACGGGTGAGTCTTGACGCGCGCACCGTTTTGGAAGGCATGCCATGGCAGGGACGAATGTTTTAAACTGTCGATGAGTCCCCATCATAGCACAGCGTCTTTTTGGAGCTCGTTCTGTCATGGCGGCCCGTGTATCTGCAGCGACTCCTGACCCGGCTGTCCTCTTGTGTTCCCCACCAGTCCCATGCAGGTGCGGGGAGGCGAGAAGCCGGACCTGTCCCCGGCCATGCTGTCGGGCCTGGGGCCCAGGGAGCAGCAGAGACCCCCTCCTCCCTCCCACCCTCCCCCGCACAGCCGGGTGTGGGAGCAGCTCGGCCAGCTGTACGAGTCGCACCCGCCCCCGCCCCACCACGGACCCCCGCCGCCCGCCCCCCTCCATGGCGAGCACACGCTCCGGCTGCATGGAGGGGGCTACAGCGGCGGGCAGCCCGGCCTCCACATGCCCCCCGGCAGACCCAGTCAGCTGTTAAAGGTGAGGGGGGGGGGCCCGGGACACGTTGTTGTTGTTGTTGAAGCAGGAGAAATGAGTTGAGCAAGATGCTGTTTTATTAGAGATATTTGGGGGGATTTGATGATGGATTTGAAGGGCTGCAGAAGAATGTATATTAATATTAACCTGGAAGTATTTTTCCTTGTTTGTCTCTCTGTTCGTCTTTTCCCTCCCTCTCTCCCTCCATCTCCTTCAGTATGGGGGTCCTCAGGAGCAGCTTCCCCCCAGGGCACCCCCGCCGCTAGATGATGACATGTGGGCTCAGGTGCAGCAGGTACGCACCCCCACTAATTGGTCCTGTCGGACCCCAAACACACACACACACACACACACACACACACACACTTTATTCCCACTTCAATACACAAACACACACACACATATTCCCTACCCCAGTAGCCTATCCAGCTCTTCCAAATTTACCCTGAGTCGAGTTGAAAGAGTTGTCAGTTAGAATCCTCTGTTCTCTCTCTCCTGCAGCAGCAGAGGGGTTACCCCGCTAAGATGTCAGGGGGTCAGCTGAAGAGGCCCGGCCCCCCACTGGGAGAGCACTCGGTCATCCAGCACACCCATTCGCCGGCTTTGCACCCTGCCTCCAGACAGGGACCCGAGGACTGCCCCAGCCCCAGCAAGAGGAAGAGGGCCTCTGAACAGGTACGGGAGAGAGCCGCCGAATTAGCATGCTAAGCTAACTGGATAGTCCAAAGCTAACTGCATTCTGCTAGGCTTACTGGATGATCCCAGGTTAACTAGATTATGCTAGGCTAACTGATTATTCTGTGCTAACTAGATCATACTAGGCTAACTGGATCAGGCTAACTAGATCGTGTGAACTGCATCATAGGCTGAATGATGATGGCTGACAACTGCTGACTCTTTTTTAGCTGAACTTCTGTCCCAAAATGTTTCCCCTTTAAATGTACACTTTAGCTCGATGCTAACCCTGTCCGTTTGTACAACTCTAACCTAGCCCCTCCTTGCAGGTGCCCCATCCAGGGATGCAGCAGCGTTTCCCAGGGCCGGGCCAGTCCCTGCCCCCCCAGCTTCAGCAGCCTGGTCCCCAGGGACCCTATCCCCCTCCAAAGCATACCTTCTGGAACCCCATCCACAAGACTAACAACTCTCCGTGGCCCCCCCAGCCCGAACGTAAGGCCCCCAGGCAACAGGAGTTCCAGGTCAGACGAGTAAGTAAACATTTAAACTGTATGTGCGTTTCTTAAAGAATCAATTGATCTCTTACTATGTTTAGTGGATCGAATCCTTATTTCTGCAGTACCAAGACTTTTTTGCCTCTACTTACAGGAGTCTAACAAACAATCCTTGGGGAGCTACACCTACAAGCCCTCTCCGCCCTCCTGTGCCCCTTCGCCCATCTCCCCGCCCCCAACCTCCTCCCCGGGAGGCTACAACCAGGGCCGTGGGGCCCCCCAGCCCCACAAACTCCCCTTCCAGCCTCAGCCTCTCCCCCAGGCACACCACCTATCC
The DNA here is from genome assembly GCA_036023535.2 of Galaxias brevipinnis. Taxonomy (NCBI): domain Eukaryota; kingdom Metazoa; phylum Chordata; class Actinopteri; order Galaxiiformes; family Galaxiidae; genus Galaxias; species Galaxias brevipinnis. Next base: position 25,530 of record JAVQIZ010228292.1, on the reverse strand, counting down.
TACCCCCACCTGAGCATCAAACCAGCCCCCGCCCCGCCCAGCCACCAGGCCCCGGAGCCCAGGGGTGCTCACCCCCAGAGAGGGCCTCTTGCCGGGAGCAGAGGCATCACCCAGGCCCCCTCTCACCATCCAGCCACCCCTGCCAGGGGGGAGAGAGAGCACCACCACCACCACCACCACCATCCCCACCACCACCAGTCCCCACCAGCAGCGAACCCTCCTCCGTCTAGTACCAGCAGCAGCAGTAGCGTGCCTTACAGCCCCTTCCAGCCTCACTCTGGGCTGGGCCAGCAGGGCCACCAGGGCCCCCCTCCACCTCAGGCTCCCGGCAGCTCAGGGGGGCCTCACCAGCAGCAGCATGGTGGGCCCCACGAGGCCTGGAGACATGCAACCAGCAGCAGCAGCATCAGCAGCAGGCCTGGCTGCCACTCCCTGGTGAGGAGACACACCTTTACATTGGGCTCTCCCGTAAATGTTTTTATCGTATTCCGTCTATAATGTCATAGTATATTAATGTGTCTTCCCCCCCATCTGTCTCTCTCTCTCTCTCTCTGTCTCTGTCTCTCTCTCTCTCTCTCTCGTCCTCCAGGAGTCTGGTCACTACCGGTCTTCGGGGCCTCAGGGTCCGGTGCCCCCACCACACCACCTCCCCCACCATCACGTCAGCCCCCCTCTCAACACTCTCGCCCCCGCCCGCACCCCGGTCATCACCCCTAACCTCCCCGTCGCATCCTCCCAGGGAGCCTGCGCCCGCTACACCGCCGGGGTCGGCATCTCCACAGCGACCCCCGCCGGTCGCCCGGGCAACGGCAGCCACGGTAACCCCAGCTCGGCTCTGAGCGGCTGGCAGAGGGCGGGCAGGGAGCCTCCGCCCCAGTCGTCTTCCACCCCTACCACCCCGCTGGATGCTCTGTTGCACCCAGCCTATCAGGGAGCCCAGGCGGGCACCGCTAGCCACCGGGCGGCCTCCAGCCACCACCAGCCCCAGCACCCACAGCAGGCCACGCAGGGGAGGAGCTGCTACGGGCGGCCCGAGATGGAGGGCCGCGCCCCCGCACCTTCGCCTTCGTCCTCAGGGCCCCAGAGGTCCGGGGAGAGCGTGATCACCAGCCGGATGGTGAGCCACCCTTTCCCCACGGCGACCGGCGCTCCCCTGCAGCACCCCAGGCCTTCCCCCGCCGCCGCCCCCCATCCTGCCCTCACCGCGGCCCAGGCCCACCCGCAGCCCCAGCCCCCGGCCCCAGTCCCCGAGTCCATCGAGGAGGCCCTGGACAAGCTGGACGCCGAGCTGGAGGGCCACATGAGGGCCGCGAGGAAAGACTGGGAGCTGGAGGAGAGGAAGAAGAGGGAAGAGGAGGAGAGGAAGCGGCGGAGGGAGTGGGAGCGACAGGAGGAGGAGAAGAAGAAAAAGCGAGAGTGGGAAAAACAGGAGGAAGAGAAAAGGAAGAAACAAGAGTGGGAGAGACGGGAGCAGGAGAAGAAGAGAGAGTGGGAGAGACAGGAGGAAGAGAGGAAGAAGAGGCAAAGAGAGTGGAAAAGGAAGGCGGAGGAAGAGGAGCGGATAAGGGCGGCCGAGAGGAAGACGAAGGAGGAGATGAGCCGGGTCAAAGGGCGCGAGCAGACGGCCATTGAGAGCCTGGAGCAGCTGCTGTCCGGCAAGTCTTCGTCCTCGTCTTCCTCGTCGCCTCCTCTCCTGTCGTCGGTCACCTCCACCCCTCAGGGCCCCACGCCTCCCGCCGCTGCCCAGGCCTCGGCCCCCTATCCCTGGCTGAGTCGCGCCGGGGCTCCCCCCGGCCCCCCAAGCCAGGCTCCAGAGAGGCTGCTGCCGCCCCCCCTCACCCCGCAGACGGAGTACGCCCGGGAGAAGCAGAGGCAGCGGGAGCTGTGGGGCGGCCATGGAGCCTCCACCACCCTCAGCCCCTCCTCCTCCTCCTCCTCTGCCAGCCACACCACCTCAGGGACGAGTCAGCCCCCCTTCCCCACGCGGCCTCCTCCCATGCAAGCCGCTCCGCCCCCACCACCCAAAGACGCCCGCCGCGACGGATCCCTGGGCTCCCTCCTTGGCTCCACCCTCCGCGAGCCCCCCAAACTCTACCAGGCCTTCCCCCGCGACACCCCGGCCTCCGCCGCCGCCTCCGGGGGTGTCCTCCACAAGCGCATGCCCAACGGCGGGCTAGGCAGCCTGGGCAGCAGCGCCAGCAGCTGCAGCGGCGACTCGGACAGCGCCCAGTTTGAGGAGGAGGCCTCTGAGATGTCCACGCTGCTCCCCGACGGCCTGGCCAACATCATGGCCATGCTGGACGAGTCCATCAAGAAGGAGGAGGAGCAGCTCTATGGGGCCGGCGTCCTCACCGCCTTCTCCTCCTCCTCCTCCTCCTCCGTCGCCGCCGCCCCCCTCCCGCCCATCAAGGGCTACCCCTGCGCCCCGGACCTGGTGCCCGCCCCCAAGCAGCAGCAGCCCCTGTGCCCCGAGGAGTTCGGCTCCGACCCCCACGCCAGCCCCCCGGTCCTCAGCCGGCAGGGCTCCCTGGCCTCCCCATGCAGCCGCACCTCCTCCCTGAACGAGGATGAAGAGGAGAGCCCCAAGGCGCCACCCTCGCTGCCCTTCCACCCGCCCAGGCACGGCGCCGAGACAGCCGACACGGACTACCGCCACAGTGACCTGGCGCGCCTCTATGGCCTGCCCGAGCCCTCCAAGGGCGAGGCGGACGAAGACGAGGAGGAGGAGGAGTCGCCCTCGTGCTCCCCGCCGCCCCCTCAGCGGCCCCATCTGCACCAGACGGGCGTCAGCGGCAAGTCCCTGGCCTCAGTGCTGGAGAACCAGAAGTACGCCTACCGCGGCGGGCCCTTTGGCCGGCCGCCACCCTCCGCGCTGGGGGGCGTCAAGTACTCCTCCTCCCTATCGCTGGGGCCCGACGTCTACCGGCAGCAGCAGCAAGGCGCCTCCCCCACCTCCGACTCGGCCGGCCACCCCGGGTTCCCCCCCGCCGGCCCGCCGCTCAAGTCCTCTCCCCGCAGCTGGTTGGAGGAGAGGAAGGTGAAGGTGGAGGAAGAAGCGGACACCTGGAGGAGGAGCGGCTACGGGCTCGCCGGGGAAGAGGAGGACGAGACGAAGCACGGCGTCCAGCAGGCGCGCCACCCGACGGCGGCGGCGAGGAAGGAGGTGAAGGAGGAACGGAAGCTGACCACCATCTCCGAGTCGTCCCTGGCCGAGCTGGGCCGCAGCTGCGAGATGATGCTGAGCCAGCAGACCCTCATCCCCGCCCGGAGAGCCTCCTCCTCCGACCGCACTCAGAGCCAGACCCCGCGGGAGGACCGCCACCGGCCCGAGAAGGAGAAGAAGAGGAAGCACGGCCACAGCAGCAGCAGCAGCAGCAGCAAGAAGCACGAGGACAGGAAAGAGAGGAAGAAAAAGCACAGGGAGAAGAGGGAGGACCTCTCCTTCACCTTCTCCTCCTCCTCCTCCTCCTCCCACTCCAGCTCCGGCTCCGGCTCGGGCCACAGGAGGCACAAGGAGGGCAAGAGCCACAAGGAGAAGAAGGACCGGCGCATCCTGGGCGACCTGGACCTCCAGGGCAAGGAGGCGCGCGACAAGCACCGCGCCCGCTCCGAGGCGGACAGGAAGCGGCGCCGGGAGGCTGCCGGCTCCACCAGCGAGGGCGAGCATGGCGAGTGGGCCTCCAGGGGCTCGGCGGGCGGGGCCGGGGGCCGGGACTCGGACGGGGGCTCGGGCTCCTCCGCGGACCTCCTGAGGCTGAAGGCGCTGTCGGACGGCGGGCCGCCCAAGGAGCTGAAGATCCGCCTGATCAAGGTGGAGAGCGGCGACCGGGAGACCTTCGTGGCCTCGGAGGTGGAGGAGAAGAGGATCCCGCTGGAGGAGATCAACATCAGGAACTCCGCCGTGGAGGTCATCCGCGCCTGCAAGTGAGTACACAAAGCCTATTGTAGAAGAAATACAATTACACTATATTCCTTCTTTATTCACCATAGAAGACTGTTAGCCCACTTGCAAGTGTAATACAACCGTCCCAAAGACACTCTCTGGTTTGTAATTCCTAAAGTTAAGAACTTGCCAAGACATAAACAAAGTTTCTTCTCATAAACAACGTGTTGACTACAGAACAACAGAACGGCCTTGAAAACCGTGGAGGGCTGAAGGGAGAAAGAGTGAGGGCTAAAAAACGAGCGAGGGGATTGAGTTGAAAGAGGGGGTTTGACAGGGTGTGTTTACGGCGAGTTTGTGTTTTGCTCACCCTTTATGCGCGTGTTGTTGTTGTTGTTGATGATGACGACTGACCCGGGCTCACTGTGCTGTCTGTTGCCAGGGGTGCGAGGATCAAGGGGAAGTTTAAGGAGTCCTTCCTGCTGCCGGCCTTCTCCGTGAAGCCCGTCATGGAGCCGGTCCCCAAGGAGAAGCTCAACCCGCCCACGCCCAGCATCTACGTAAGCACCTAGCGCTGAAGTATCACACCGTTTCTATTGCAAAGTATACAAATATATATGCTCTTCGTTGTAGCTACCTACTACTGTAGCCTTGTCGATTATTTGATGTTTCTCAGTGTCCGCCGCCCCCTTGTGGTGGGTTAGGGACACACCGGCTGGCACAGTACTGTGAGTGGTGATTGTGTTGTGTGGAGGACTGACCTGTGTGTGTGTGTGTGTCTAGTTGGAGAGTAAGAGGGATGCCTTCTCCCCGGTGCTGCTGCAGTTCTGCACGGACCCAAAGAACCCGGTCACTGTCATCAGAGGGCTGGCCGGATCACTGCGACTCAGTGAGTTAACGCCAGGACGTCCATCACACACACACATACACACACACACACACACACACACACACATTGATCACATGACCTCCTATGTATGCTCATTCACTTCCTATGTACGTTCAATGCGCATTATCACAATCTTATGCACATATTCATCAGTACTCCTGCACTTTATATATTTAAATATTTAATACTCCAATTCTCACTGTCCATATCCCCCATCTGTACATATTATGTATATTTTATTTTATTTTTTCATTTTTTTTGTGTGGATATTTTGGCTCTGTTCTACGTAGTTGCTGCCTGCCATGTCATAAGAATTTCTTTGCTCAGAATTACCTTGTGTTATACTGTGCACTTGACAAATAAAACACTTTGAACTTTGAACTTTGAATGTGGTTAAAATGTGGAGGTAGTCGATGCGTAGTTGAAGAAAAAGAGGAGTGATAGGCTATTATGACATCCCCAGTACAAACCTACCTAAGAAATCCCAGAGGCATAGTACCTTGTGAGTGTAGCCACTGTGGTTGTGATATTGGTTGCCATCAATATGTAGACTATTATGTGGCCTAGGTCAAAAAAGTTACTAGACTTAGATTGAGGACAGTGGACTACAAAACATCAGATCACCTGAGATATAAAAAGACATCTAATTTATTAATCAAACCATGAAGGCAGAGGTCTTTCCCAAACACTTTGATGAATGAACCATCTACATCTACTTAGCCCTGTGCATTTGTGTGTGTGTGTGTGTCCCTCAATGGAGTGTGTGCATGTGTGTATAATGGAGTGCTTGCTTCCAGATCGCTTCATTTGGAGCTAGTATGAAATTCCCTGTGCAGCCTTAATGGGAATGTTTCTGAGGCTTTTATTGTGTCTGCTCCTTAAGTAAAACCACACAGTCTTTTCATCCTCACATAAGCAGAGGGGAAAAACACAGGCTTCTTGAAAAGAAAAGAAACTGAAACAACCGAGTTGATGGCAAATGACTTTCTTTCTTTTTCTTTGGAACCCAGCCGGAGTGGGCCACAACAAGGAAAGCAGCATCGACGTGATAAGGCGCGTCAAAAGTTTTGTCGGCGAGTTGCCGGTAAGTGCCGCCGCGGCAGACACCACACGTCAGCTCAGCACCACACAGACTTATCTTTTTTTACCGGGAAAGGAGAGAGAAGTACCTTGAAATTTGCCCCTGAACTCAACTCAAACTTGCCTCACAAAAGCACTCCGGTGAGTTGTCAGGAAGCCATAAAAAGCAAGATAAGTAGACGTTGCGGCATGGGGACTAATCTTTTTGGAAGTAGGGAAACTGAGTGGAGTACCTTTTTGAGTTCACCCCTGCACCCGACTCTACCCAGACGCTGCCGCCGCCGCCATCTGATGCAACCCCACAGAAACCTGGGACATGAAAGGGCTGCCATTGTTATCGGCGGGCTGTTTCGTGCCATGCCAGATATGCAAATGGTTGTTGTACCTTCGGGGGCAACACAAAGCACCGTGTGTGAGGGTTGAAGAGGCTACATAGGGGCGGGTGCGGTGAGAAGAGAAAGGAGACTTTTTCTATCCTCCCTCCCTCCCTCTCTCCGTCCTCCACCTCCTCTTCCTCACGCATGTTCTCCACTCGACTCATGCGATTCGGCCCAGACGGAACGGCCGGGGCTCTGCTCGTCTGACGGGCTTTGATGTTGAAGCGGACGTCCAACTCTCTCCCCATCATCTCTCTCTCTCTCTCCCTCTCCCCCTCCCTCTCTCCCCCTCTCTCTTACAGCTATTCCACGTGCTCTATTGCTTCTTTCTAATCAGGATCCTCAAAGCCATAATGGCTCTTGTATCTAGGACTTTTGAGGCTTACGCAGAGAGAAAAGCCCCTCCCGCTGCATATTAACTTCCACCTCCATGCCTTCTCCCATCAGCTTACGAGGTCTGTCCCAGAGATTGCAGGGAGCGCGGGACAGGGAGTCAAAGTTGACGTGGCTGGATGATTGCCACCGTATGGTGCGCCCGTAACCTAACTCTGGTCCCTGAGTAATCCGAGCTACGGGTACAGACCTCTGGGGAAGGGTCGCCATCGGTGCCTGTGTCTCGCTAACAGCCTCCTAACCTCCTCGGCATCCCTGCCAGCCTAACTGTTCTCACCTCTGGTAGTGTGCCCCCCCCCCCCCCCAGAGTCGTTAGGCTGCGGGGTCAGTGCAGCACTTTTAGCACATCCCCTCCAGCCAGTGCCGCGGAACGTCAGCTCCTATTCTCCACCCGTCCTCACACACACTTCACATGGGTTTAGCCTGACGGGACTGACAGGCCCTCACACCGCCAGGGCGAGGACACGGCTCGCCTGCAGCCACAGGCGCACAGAGCGCCGCAACAGCAGGGGAAGCATCTGCTAAGGCCTGCCGTCCTCCCACATGTAAGGTCCACGCAGTAGCGGGTGAAACGTGTGCGCACCATACGATGTCCTGAATATGCTATTAGGGAAAAGCCGCTCTGTTCTAGGAGGCAGTCTTCTTTTGGCTGGTGTTTGAGTACATTTCGAGGTTTGGACAGTACAGTAACTATTGACAGCGCTCTTTGTGTTTCGCGTCGTGGGCAGGCCTTTTCCCATTCCAATGACAAATCATGTTTGAGAGTAACTGAGTAGAGGAAGAAATCAGATGGCTAATGCCCCCTGCTAGCCTTATTCCAGAGGTGCTCCTCGCCAGCCGAGCGTGGAGAATTCCCATTGAGGAAGCGCACCAACGGTCGGGTGATTGATAGACTGTGAGGGAGGACGGGGCAGAGCCATCCATCACAGTGTCCTCCCCTGGCATCGCATGGCACCCAAAACAGAGGCCTTATTTCATCCTGTAGTGCTATGCTGGCACTCACATGAGTCTGCAATAAAGCACATTTTACATACTAAATCCAAAGTCAACTCCAAGAACTATAATTGAGGTTGATAACCTACTGCAATCCAGAGCTTGGTTGTTGCAACACAGTCAGATGGTAATAATAATTAACCCAACCATGGGTCAACATAATATCTAGCTTTTCCGTACCAACACTAGAATTTAGTCAGCAGTTAAGTTAGTGAATTCCAGATGAAAGTGCTATCTAAATGTAAGTAATTCTAACGACACACATATGTGTGTATATCTAAGTCTTTGCACGTCTGGGCTTGTGTCTGTGTTCCAGTGTGTGTGTGAAGCATATACAAGAGCGTTTCAGACACTAGCCAATGGACACACAGGCTTGTCACGTGCATTAGATTAGAGAGACTGAATCCACATCTTGTGGTGCCTTCATTTACATCCATTTTAATCCACCACAGACACACCTCAACCATTTCCTCGGGGGCTCATCTCAAAGCCCCTGGAGAGTACGAGCAGCATTCAATCAATTCTATGACGCACACATAACACACAGCCTTCATCCTTCATCAAGCCACCAGGCCTTCCCCCCGGATGTCATCAGAGGTAAACGTATGCAGAGTGCCATATAGTCAAATTACAACCAGCCCCCGTCTCTGGGATGGCGGTGCATTATAAGATACCCCTGGGAGAGCGGATGCAAAATCAGCCACGTACGCCAATCATTCCAGCTGTCTTCCTGTTTAATTAAGCCCTGGTGACTTATGGCATCAACAGCCAGAGACATAAAGCGCCCCGGACGTGGTCGATAAACCACCACGGCAACGTTATCACCGGGATTCTAATCGATGGAGACTGTGGGTTCCGGCTAATTACCAAACAGGGGATACGGGTGTTCAATTAGCCCCCGCCGCGGCCACGCTCCTCTCCGTCGGACGACCATCACCTGGACGTCTGGTATGGGAGCGACGGCTAGGAAAACTAAGAAAGTAGGTATGGAACGTTCAGAAAGCAGGTATGGAGGGACTGTACGACGGGAGGGGAGCTGTCCTTATGGCTCCCAGCGACAGGGATCCAGTGAGGACATTTTGCTGTTCATATAGGCTCCCAGGGAAAAAAGTTATTATGGATCCCACCACTTTTCTTGGAGAGACACGCCCTCAAGCGCTAGGATTGGTCAGGCATCCAAGCTCGCGCATTTGAATCCTTTTTGTGCCTATTTCTAATCTCATAAAACTTAACCTAACGTATGAAAAGTGTAAGATGTCTTGCGGCTTGTTTAATCAACACTCGCGAGAGCATGGGTGCCTGATGCTTTGAGGAGCGTGTCTTGCCATGAAAAGCAGTGGGATCCATAATAATGCGAGCGAGAGGGATCCAGTGAGGACGTTTAGCTGGTCATAATCACCACGGTGAGGGAGAGATGGGGGAATGCCAAGCCTATCCATCAAGGATGGCTTTTCCGGGATAGTACTGATGCCGTTTCGTCTCTTTGATGAGGAAACAACAGGCTAGTCGATAGAGATGGCTAACAAACAGGGAGGGGGGGAGGATATTGATGTGACCTATTCCAGCTGATGGTATTTAACCTTCTACTATCTACCCGGCCTCTCAATGACGTGGTATCCGGAGGCTGGTGCGGTGGCACAAAGCTAAATCAAGGTCTACAGGCCAAAAGGGCTCAGCGAGAGGCTATTCAGTCCCTGGTGTGCCTGTGAGTTCACATTCTGCTGCTTAGACCGGAGGGTTCCATGCGACTGGCAGGTGCCTGGACACCGGTTGGAGAAAGATGGTTGTGCTAACTTTCAGTAGAGCCCGGTGCTTCCAACGGGACAATCCTCTGGTTTTAACACTCAGACGGTCAGAAGAACACAGTAGAGGCGTATTATAACCTTTCTGTGTTCTATGGCAGCATATTACCACTGGGCAGTGTGAAGGAGGCATTTGTTTCAGTACTTAAATTCCATCTCGAAAGGTCAAACATAATCCCACCCTTAAATAATTAAAACGACACCAGCTGAAATAGCTTGCGAACTTTTTCCGCGAGTCGGAAACTTTTGGTGTCCTCAGTTCTCCGACAGCCGACCGGGAGCGATAGTAGCCGGACCCCGGGCCCTATTTGAAGCCATGATGAGGGAGCATGATGATAGGCGCAGAGACAAAGCTGTTTGGAGAGGCCTGTGTGCTGATGACCATTATCTACTCCATCACACTGTGGCTGGTACGCCCTGCTGCTGCTGGAGAGAGTAATGAGAGGAGAGTGCTTCTCTCTCTCTGTGAGTGTGTTTGTTTGTTTGTGCGCGCACACAAGCGTAGCCCTGTGTGTGTGTGTGTGTGTGTGTGTGTGTGTGTGTGTGTGTGTGTGTGCGTGGGTGACATTGACGTAGCACCCGTGTCTAGATGAGCCCAGCCCGGCAGCGGAGTGGGGTCTAAGGGGATCAGCGAGGGGCGCACAGGGAGGTGTCTGGCTCTAAGTGAAGAGGCCTCACACACACACACACACACACACACAAACGCACGCGCACACATGTAAACAAAAACACACACCAGGGACCGGTGACCTGCTGTGAACTGTTCTGTGACTGCTGCACACCAATACAGACGAGAGACGAGAAAATATGGAAATACCCCCCGCTGAAGTAATGCGGCTTTCTTGAAATACGTTCAAGCAATCACTCTGGCTATTTTCACAGCAATAATTTCACCGAGCGATTACGTTCTGTTTGCTGCATACACCATAACAAAGGCGGTGACTTACCCTGGCCACCACAGAAATAAACCTCTCTGTTTTCTCAGTTATTTTGGGCCTCTGAAGCCCACGCCAGGGGGACAAACAGCAACTAACAAACACAAACGGCACGGACGCCTCATCTTCAAAACACAGCCCCCCCCCTTCTCTCTCTCTAGGGTATGCAAATGACACAGCCCGGCCGCAAACAAGGCACAGCAAATGAGCTTAATGGCGTCTTCAGCTTTCCACCCGTCAGCCCGTGTCTGGGAGAGGAGACGCAGGGAGGCAGAGAGCGGCGAGATGGAGACACATTAGCGCGAGTCAAAATGAATCTGGTCCCATTAAAGGAGCCCGCTGGGGCACTGAGGCAGCTGCCCCCAAGACCGTGACAATGGTCAGAGAGAGAGAGAGAGGGAGAGGGAGAGGGAGAGAGAGAGAGAGAGATAGTTCTGTTAGAGCTTCCCCGAGCACGCCACGCCACACCATTGTAATCTCCGGCGGCGGGCGTCTGGCAGAGCGACGTGCGCCTCGCGGCCGGGAGCAGGGTGCCGACAGCACCAGCGGCGCCTCATTTACATCCTCGACGCCCTAATTAATATTTTGATACAAGGGGCCTCTAACACGCGCTGATTTTAATTGCCCTCATATTTTGCGCTGAACACTGGTGTTCTTCGCTGGAAGTTGACTCCAAGCCGTCTCCAGCTTAAATCGGGAGATGTGCTGGGCGCTCCCAACTCCTTCCAGGCGTTAACGCACAGTGCACACGCCCTGCTTTGAGGTGTGTCAGAGGGTTTGAAAGGCAATAGCTGGGAACCACAGATGGAACCATATGAAAGCCTGCTGGCCTGCAGACGCACAGGCACAATTAAAACATCACAGAGTGAGTTCACCGATGGGAGGGGCCTGTCCATGTACACCCGGGCGCAGTCAATACAAATCCAATGCGCCCATCCATGTGCCCAGCACGCACACATATATGTACGAAAACACATCAGAAGGCTCAAGCGTGATTGTCTGCACTCCCCGTGTGCTCTGAAGGCTTGGCCCAAGGTTGCGTCAATCTAAATAAAAGGCCATCTAATTTGCCGCCCAGGGAACGGAGGCGTGTCAGTCAAGCCACCCTGGCTGATAGGGCTTCTGATTACGGAGCCAGCCGTTCTCTCCTCCCTCCCTCTCTCCTCCCTCCCTCTCTCCTCCCTCCCTCCCTCCGTCCCTCCTGCTCTCCTCCCTCTCTCCTCCCTCCCTCGCCTCGATCGATGGACACACCAGCCCAGAGGGAAATAGCATGTACACCCGCTCTACACAATCCCCCCACCTGCCAGAGGGTGCACACTAGGAAAACGCAGGATCTTTGGACCGACGCGGAGCTCAAAACCGGGTGGTGTTCCAATCGAAGGGCATCGCAAACCACCGACTGTCTGTCCTGCGAACGGATTCCCTCCTACCGTTAGGGTCAAAGGGCAGAGGCCGCTGTGCGCTGACGGCCCTGCCGGGGAGTTGTGGAGGTAACACAGGTGAGGCCAGGGTAGACCTGCCTCCATCGTCCGTTTCTCCGAGTGGCTCCCCCAATTTGCGAAAGACCATTCCAGCCATAAACCCTTTCAGCTGGGACCTCAGCTCATCAGCGCGGAGCTACAGCCGGTCACCACCTGAGTAACGCTGGCCCCGGCCAATTAAAGAGGGTTTGAATAGCGCGCCCGTCAGAGCCCCCCGTCAGCAGGAGAAGTGAGGCAGTCCGTGTTGAAAGAGCAGCCGGTCCGCATCATTAGAGCCCACGCCGGCGTTCAGAGGGCGAGAGCAGGCAGAGCGAGGAACTGTGTGTTTTGGCAGTGGGGCTAGGGTGTGTGTGTCTGTGTGTGTGTGTGTGTGTGTGTGTGCGTGTGCGTGCGTGTGTGTGTGTGTGTGTGGCTGATCTGATTAATCTTCTTAAATAGACTGTCCAAATTCTAGGCTACACCCGAGGGCTTTAAAACGCACGAAAGAAATTAGTTTGTCATTTTGGAGTCGACGCATGCACTTATTTCTTAAACTTGCTCGAAAAATACTCACCCCTTGCACACCGCAGTGCAACTACGTTCGATCGGTTCGAGATAATAACAATAATAATAAATCTTTATTTATATAGCACTTTTCAAAACAAAAGAGGTCCCTCCATAAGTGTTGGGAGCTGGAGCGTCATGCCACTCACTTTGCCCTTCCCTCCGTCATTAAAGCTTTATGATAACAGCTATTTAAACGTGTCTAAGAACACGATTCATAATAATGAACTATAACAGCCACAGCAGAAACAACATAATTATCATAATTAGTCAAATGTATTTTTTTGATCCAAATGGGCATCTCAGAGAGGGGGGGGCAAAGTTGAAAAAAAAGAAAGAAGGAAAATAATAATAATAATAACAATATATAGCCGGGGAACCTTGCTTCAAATGTGCAAAGAAATAAATATGTTGAATGCTGGAATGGAATACCAACCACTTTTAAAATCCATAAAAACTCATTCAACACTCTCACAATTAATTTCATGCCAAATTACTTTGAAAAACTGACCCACACTCCACTGATGAATATGACATCCATCTTGAAAGTTACAACAAAATTCCTTCCTGTCTCATCTGTCTCCCTTCCTCTTTGTTTGTAGTTTGGGAAGCGCCGGGGGCTCCTGTCTTCAATGGCCTTGCCCCCTTCCTACCTCTCTGAAGTATGGCCTTGACTGCAGTTCTGGGGGGAAAATATCTCCCTATCCCTGCGGCAGGGCACAGCCAATTTGCTTACAGAGGGAATTAATTTCACGCTGTTTATTTTCACGTCCCTCTGTACCCCGGCCTCTAGAAGCTTCCGGTTGACGCAGAGGGTTTCCTTTCCTTTCTGAGTCCCTGTGAATGCCCAGCCAGGCCACAGGTCCTTCTGCACCCATTAATGGCTGAGGAGTATGTACAGTGACACTGCATGGTTATTTTGCGTTCCACACAGTCAACTCCAGAATTAACTCTCGCTAGCAAATGTTTTTTACATGGACCCAAAGTCGTGCTCTGGCATTCTGAATGGCATTCTGATGAGGAGATGCATGCATGCATGCACGTGATATTGGACCGGCACTTCAAAGTGCTTCGAGATGTGAAGCGTCTCACTGGCCTTGATGTCAGAGCACTGTGGGATTTGTTTTCAGAAAAGGGAGCACCCTTAGGGCTTTCCCTAAGTCTCCCCTGTTTCAAGAACCTGGTTATGTATATAACCTTATCGTTTCGGGGTATTAAGTGTGTGTGTGTGTGTGTGTGTGTGTGTGTGTGTGTGTGTATGGGTGTGTGTGTGTGTGTGTGTGTGTGTGCATAATACACCAGAGACTATGACCGTGGGGCAGGTACTAGGTGGGCCAAGGCTTTCCGCTGCTCTGTGTGGTACAAAAACAGCAGCGGCAAGGGAAAAGCAGAGTCTGCTGGTCACCACAGCAACAGACATATATCCTTACAGCTGGTGGATGATGTGCGTGGAAAGAAAAAGAGAAACTGTGAAATGAAGACGGTGCAAATGGCCTTTGACGATTCTAGAACAAAAACAGTGCTTTGTGAAGAAGAAAATAGACACATCACAGCAGAGACTGTTCCCGAACATTAAAGCAGCAGCAGAGAGGGAGAGTGCACACCACCGTGCGCCTCTTTGAGACATTGGACTGAAGAACATTGCAGATGGGCTAGTGAGACATACAGATGGGAAACAGAGGGAACGTTACGGATGACAGACGGACACGTCATTCTAAAGGTCTCCGACCTGTATTGTATTCACTCAGTGGAAAGGCGAGCCACGGCTGGAAAATAGGATGAACAGTTCCTCCTTAAACATGTAAACGAAACGAAATCTGCCCCTTGATGCAAACACGAGCTTAGACGCGCGGCGAGTCTGATTAAACCCCCCCCCGCCCTCCCCCAGAACGCTGATTGCTACACACAAGTGTCCATGTCCCCGATCAAGGTCGTCACAGCCTCGTCATCGGCGCCGAGTCGCACTTGTTCGTCTTGAGGCTCGCCAAGAAAGTCCCGGTTGACCGATTACTTACACACACTCCAACAAAGAGAGCGCGAGACTCACTGGACACACAGCCGGAGCAGAGGGATGATGAGGAATGGGATTGAGTCTGAGGGCCGCGGTCGATGGCCTTTAGTCTCTATAGTTTTCCATTCATCTACATTACAGTAGGAAAAAAATTCAATCCCCCATAATCCCCTACTTCGTCATACGAAAAGCAACAGATTTTTCATTATCTTGGCTTTAATCCCTATGGCTAGGCTTCATGATGGGCTCGTGCTCCTTGGGGAGATGGGGGCGGTGGATGTTAGCTGGAGGGGATACAGTCATCGGCTAGTAACCTAACCTCAAGACAGCCTCTTTAGCTTTGCGTGTTGTTTTCACCTGGATGGTTATATATCTTCAGTCAAACATGGAAAATAGCAGCATGCACAAGGGAAATATAAGAGCTGGAGAGTTGACTAGAGCTTTGCTGAGTCATAAGCTCCTGTTTCAGAACAGCAACGACGGCGTCAGCTCGAGAACGGTCCCGGGCGGACCGTTGGAAAACCCTGACGATGATGAAAAGACCGACGAGCTAGGCTCGCTCTTTGTTTTGAAGTCATTCTAAACTGCACCCTCTGTGATAAGCATAGCCTAACCAAACAAACCTTTACCCACCCGCCACATCCAACGTCCCGGGCCACTAGTTCCATCACCCCACTGCTTCTCCATGAGGCCCCACTCCGCCGAGCCCAGCTGGGGCTGTTAGCACTGGGCTGAGCCAGGGAGGGATGGATGGAGTGCGAGTGCAGCTAGTCTGTTTAGGCCTGCGGGAGCCCCGGGCTGTTGTCTTTGCTCCACTGCCAGCAGATGCAGTGTGGTGCGGCCAGGTCTGTCCTCCCACGCAGGGAGCAGACCTATTCTGACAGGCGGCCCCTCTCGCCCGCTGCAACGATCGGACGCTCTCCGTCAACTTCCTCTCCTAAACGCTCCAGTCCGAGGCTTCCCGGCTCCGCCAGGTCCCTGCACAGGACTGGTTTTCTGGTTTCAGTCCATATAATGGAACACCATCTGTCCACATCCACCCCAAACATGGGAAAACAGTATGCCTCCTAACGAATGGTTAAAAAACATACAGGTTTGCTGGAACCCTTTTTCCTTGTTGAATATATGAGATTTCTTGCGGGCTCCAGAAATGTGCGAGTGGAACAGGTGGGTCCCATTCAACAGATGGTCTATGGGTTGTGGGAGAAAATAAACTCACACCCAATGCTCCTATTTTTCAAATCCTATGTCATGCTTCTGTTGCTGCAGACATGTCAGGAGCAGTCTGAGCCTGCCTTATTCCAGGAGCTAGCTGCGGCATGATTAACCGAGAATGGGTGAACAAAACGCTGCGAACGGTGCAATGCCTCTGCTTCGCTGAATCCGCTCAGCGTCTCTTTGGTTAAACTGCCATCGCCTTATGCCAATACCCCACTTTCAAACGCAGGACCAACGAGAAGCTTAGGTGGATGGGTTTGATTATCGAGTGGAAAAAGAGTGTATGTGTGAGAGATGTGTGCGCCGGTGGCCGAGAGGAAGATGGAGACACGTCTATGGCACATCCACCCCTAATGATGTGCCCTGAAGCCAGACACACGAGCCCCAAATGCTCCAGGGACAGTGCACTGTGACTGTGACAGACAATGTGCTTACCTGTATATCCAAACTCACTTAAAGGGTGCATAGGGGCCATGTGAAAATATCCTAATGAGCACGCACACAGGGTTTCCATTTCTCTGTATTAAGAGAAAGGTGCTTTATAGCTTAATTGAGATGACTTGCTACTGCACCATGATGACGGCTCCTGCCAGAAACCTTATTGGCTCCCCAGCCAGATAGGCAGGAGATATTGGATGGGGGCTTGGAACCCCATCTCCAGGGAGAGTGCAGGGCCAGAGAGTGATTTGTCACCTGGCTCGGTTGCTATGGGGACGGATGATTTCTTTCACACTCCTGGTACCCATCCCTATTGGTGAGCCCATGGGATAAGGTAGTGTGTGTGGGGGGGGGGGGGTGCTTGGGGGACCTTGCAGGCAGTGACGACCCTTCACTCATGCTGGCAAGTATAATATTTAACAGTTAATTTGCAGTGCCCCTCGTTTAACCCCAATGAGGAAGGTCTTTCCCCTGGGCTCATTTAACCCCCCTCAGCCTTCTGGCACCGTCGTCTCCCAGCACGCCCTCCGAGACCGGGCACAAAGCAGGCTGGGACATAATTGCAGGGCGGGAGAGAGCTGTGTGCTCCTAGTGGAGGTGGGGCAGAGAAAAAGGAGAGGCGATAGAGAGGGACTTTTACCGTTTTGAATAAAGAGGAAAAATGAAAAACACACAAAAGAAAGAGCTGGCAAATGAAAGGGGACGCTCAAGGCCGCCTTGCATTCAGAGCCAGGGTGCCAGTGTGTGCACACTCCCACGCGGGGCGGTTTATTCACCGTGGCACCGCCGACCGTCTCCACAGACCTCTTTAGTGCCTACGCCGTCCCATTGTCTCAGGGAATCTTTCCGCCCATGATCGTTTTTTTAGCCAGACTGGCTTCTGTTGCTTATATCTAACTACAGTGGGGGTGGGGGGGGTGGGGGGTGGGGGGTGTCCATGGACCCCAGCTGCTCCCTAAAATGCCTCCCTCTAATTCCACCTCGAACCAAATTGGGTTGCTAAATAATAGATGTCCCTGGCTTCATCATCGGGGCGATATCGATTGGCGTTGCATTGAGGTTCCGTGAAGCCTCCTGCTCCCCTGACGCAGGTGGAGGCTGAGCGCTCTTAACGTTGTTTGAAGCACTCCCGGGCTTTTCCAATAAACGCCTCTGGCTTTAAAGAGCCCCCCGGGGGGCTGCAAGGGGAAATGTCGAGGGGAGGGGTCAGCTGTGTTGCTCGCTGTTGCCCAATTTGCATTTTGGGAGGACGATGAGGAAAAGAAAAATGGATGACCTGGTGCTCCATAAGTGTGTCCCTTGGGAGCAGAGAGGGGAGTCCAAGACAGGTGAAGGGGGTGGTTGGGTTAGTCCACGACAGGTGAAGGGGGTGGATGGGAGGAGTCCAAGAGAATGGAAAGAAGGGGTTCTGAGTGAGAAGAAAGCATACACATCAACAAAGCAAGACATCCTGCCCTTCCAGGAAAAAGGACTCTCCCTCTTCTTTTTTTTTGTGGAGACACAAAGCTGGCCTCAAAAAGCGGCTATTGACGATCCTGTTAAACGATCAGTACGACATCTGTAGTTTAAGGACAGAGACCAAACTCCAGGGGGCCGGGACCACTCCAGAAGTGCAGCAGGGAACGGGGTGCGTCGACCGCTAACGCGTTTCTTCGTGTCTCCAGCACGGTTCCAGCACAGCCTGGTCCTCAGTATTTGGCTGGCTTCAGATCCGCCCAGCTTAACGCGCCGTGCACTTCTTTAGCTACTGACCCACATATTGCAAAGCGTTTTGGTAATGACGTCGCTCACAGAGGATGGACATCTCTTTAATCTGTGGCCATGGCTCTGGGAGGGTGCGACACTCAATCGAGAGTGGACAGGAGAAGCCGATATTTTACGCACAAGTGCTTATGATGACATGGCAATGTTAATTGTACTCGCCAGTTATCTGTAATGCACAACATTGGGGGATTACTTCAGTAAAGACGAAGGACAAAATGTACATAAAAAGTACCTTGACACACGCCCTAAACAAACACCTCTGTTCATTCAATCTATCACACAGCACGTTGCCGATTGAGTTTACACACAAATAATCCTAATCAGTTTACAATGTCAACGGTAAGCCTTCGTTTTAGACATCCTAAATCAAGGATTTGATTTTGTTTATTATAAATGATTGCCTTGATATTGCGCACTAAGCACCTCCTTTGCACAAAGCACATGCCATGCCAAACACTGCAGTCGTCGGATTGCTCGTAGTCCAAACCCGACTTGAGCTTGATTAGCATTTCCGTCACCTTGTGTTTTTTTTTGTTTTTTTTTCAGGGGAGCTGATTACACAAAAGGAGAGGGATTACGTTCTGGCCCGAATTGCTTCAGAACCTGACTAGCTGTCTCAGTATTGAGAGGAGTTTATTGAAAGCTACGGGCACCCCGTTCCTGGAGCCAACCTAATCCTATTCATAGTGGAGGCTAAGATCTCAAAGGGCGTTTGAAGGTCAGACTGTATTTTCCTTTGCTAATTTATGCCCCCCCTTCCTACTCTTCCACTTTGGTGAGAAAGGAGGGAAATAATGTCACCAGGACAGGGTCAGCATGGATTCTATATCTAGATACTTCCCAAACTTGAAACAAAAAAGAAAATCAAAGATATAGCTCTGGAAGCCATCCATATACCAGAAACCCCTAATATTTCACAATGGAGAGCTCCTGAATGGGTACCTTCCTTTGTGGAGTGGAGGAGCAAAGGCTTGTTTGTTTAGATTGGCTAAACAGCGATAGCCGATGAACAAGGAAAACAATCCTCTTATTCACCTCACTTTGCTTTTATTTACTTGGCAGGACTTTGAAGATTGAAAGTGCACAGTGGGGTAAGGAAGAAACAGAGAGACATTAATCTCTGAAAGGTTGTTAAAATGTAATTTGATCTTGGAAGCAACATTCAGCCATGCTTAGTGTAACCATGGTGATGTATTAAATCAAAAGGAAATATTGGGATGTTGTAATCGAAACGACTGTGTAATTGTATGATATGTTTTTATCATGTTACATGGCAGTCTGGAGATGATTAAGACCAAAAGGACTTTGAAGATAGCGTGTGCTCATTTCTGCCTCCTACTAAACTTAGGTCTGCTTATCTTGGCTATGGTACATGTACATGCTATCTTCGCTATATTTTTCCGTGTGCCAATATTTTGGCTTGCGTGTGCAAAACTTGCGTGTGCCAGATTTTTTATCCAGCATATATATAGCGTGTATATATAGCTGTTTTCCTGCAAGAACTACATCTCCATTCCATGCCATCATCACCATCGTTTTACCCATTAAGTGAGGTAACGAACACTAACATTGTTCGACCAATCAGCCTTTCTAAGAATTATTCTCACAATAGAAAAAACCTACAGAAAGATGAGATGAAGTGAGCTCTCTGTTTAAAAAAAGGAAATGCAAATGACTAGGGCACCATCGAGAGCACTCCCGCCAAAGGCTTAACACTATTTACTTTGCCTTTTCTTAAAATGCAATTAGACCTCCCTTCTCCCTGAAACACCAACTGACACACCTTCTACTTCACCCTTAATTAATACCCTGTTGCTACAGCCATGGGACCCCAGACAGAACTCCCTAGTAACAGAAAAAGGAAAAAACTGTGAGGGAGAGAGAGGGGGGGGGGGGGTTAGCAAGTTAAACGGAAAGATCCCACGCGGAAAGGGAGGACAAGCTAGAAAGACAAAGACAGGCAGATAAAGGGAACGGAGGAGAGTGGTTTGGGGGAGAAGAACAGAGAGCGGTAACAAGGTCGGTGACGTTGGCACCTCCAGCAGCCCCGCGGAGAGTATCACTGGGGAAGCTGTAACAGCAATGTTCCTGATGCATCCAACAGCACACTTACTGAATTCACACCCGATACCCTCCCCCCTCGGGGCAACAGCGCCAGCCGCCGTCCAGCTCGATGGACACGGGCAGCGGAGCCGGTTCCCCGACCTCACTGCATGTTTCATTTTCTATGAGGACTATGGATCATTTCCACCCATCACCCAAGAGGATAAGATATGTTAGGGGGCATTGCGGTGAACAAAAGAGGCAATTATGACAACTGAACTTTGCCGCAGTGCAATAGAAACAAACTCCCCCACGTCACTTTGTTTTAACACTACGTTGGAATGGCTTTTCATATGTCTGAGCATGCAATTTCAATATCTGTGCATACATGCAAATCCCGAATGATTTTGGTGATGGCAGATTATGATTATGATGCCTAAGATATATAACCTACTGTATGCAAACATTGAAAATGGTTATTTGCCAATTGATAACCTGTGACTGAACATTTCACACCGTATTAAAGGTGAGCACACATTTAATTAGTTATGCTAATGCTTGCAAATCTGCATTCAGTATTTCACGCTTGAGATTTCAACCACAGCCTTCCACTGTTCTTTACACAGCAGCAGCACCGATTTCTCCAAAGCGTCAAGTCCTGTTAAACCCCAAAGACATGCTGGCCAATTAGCCTTGTCTGAATGACAGACGTCTTCCTGCAGAGTCAATGGAATGCTGTCACCACGGTTTCCAATGAAGGCTCTCTCGGGGACGGGAAACAAAACAAATGTGACAAGAAAGTAGTTGCAACTCAAGACAGTCTGCTGTCATCAGATTAAATCTGATAGCTTCCTTTTGTTTCATAATAGGCAAAGGGATGGAATATGAAACGAGTCTGTCTGTCATGGAGCCATGAGGAGGAAGCGGACTTGGTGGTGAAAGGTCATAACCCTACTGAGCGGTGGCCGTGGGCCTTATTTTAGAGTCATTGTGAAGGGACGAAGAATCCAAGGTTTTGTATTTCAACTGTCTGTTGAGGTAGATCTTTTCGTTTGACACTGTAGCTGTACTAACATTTGTTTTGACTAAAGTTTGTGATTTTATTTCATACAGTAAATGCATTTCTAATTATGTTCAGTTATTCCATTGTTTCTCTCTGCTAGTCCATTTACCAAAATGTATTTAGCACCATATTGAAACATTTAAGTATTTTATACTTCATGTCATAGGATTGTACCAACAACTAAACTGAAACTGTCGGTATGTTTTGTATTGGTGATCTAAACTAATGTTCCCAGTAGCGCTTTTCTCAAGACTCAAAGTGCTTTTACACAAATTGGTCGCCAATTAATTACACATAACGAACAACGAATGGACCGACAGCTATCAAATACAACAATCAGTCTGAGTGATACCACGGTAGCCAATTTGCGCCAGACTTGCTCACCCAACGTATTACGACAGACTTGCTCACACACATGACACACAGATGAATAGGCAGTGACTGGTCAAGGCACTGGTAGGAGAATGGAGTATGTTTTTTGATGGTGGGAGGAAACCGGAGTACCCAGAGGAATCCCACACAAGCACGGGGAGAACATGCAAACTCCACACAGAAAGGCCATTGGGTCAGGTTGGTTTGAACCCAGAACCTTCTTGCTGTGAGGCACCAGTGCTAACCACTGAGCCACCGTGCTGCCAAAGGTGATGATCAAAAGGCATGCCATCAAAAGGCTAACATACAACCGAGAAGAAGGGTTCAGTCATTCCTGCATTTATCACAATTCTTCACAGCTTTCTTTAAGATCTTTTCACCAAGCACTAGCTTGATTCAGAGAGAAACTGTTGACGGAATGCACTTTTAGAAGAGAGTGGTTCAAAGCACTATGGCTGTGCTTTGATACCATAAAAATGAGTTTAGCCACGCTAAGAATTGGTGTTCAAATGTTAAACCAATTAAAGTGTCTCAGTATTTTATGTGTTTTGAAACTGTGTGTGTGTATGTGTGTGTGTGAGTGTGTGTGTGCGTGTGTGTGTGTGTAAGATATGCATACGAATGAAGTCGTAGTGGCGGACATTAAACATGGAATTGACAATCTTCTGCAGTGACAAAATGTGTATGCATACCTGAGACACAGCTAGAGACTACCCTGTAAAATGGTATCTACAAAAAGGCCAAATGTTACAGAAGCAACCACAGGACAGTGCCACAGCTATGAATGGTAACTATTTCACTAAGGATGAAAACCAATGGACTTCCTCTGGGTTTGAACCGGCTATCTTTCTTATTTCCAGGAACCACAAAAGCCACCTGGCATGTCTGTAGGCACGCTGTGTGATGTACTTGAAGTCTGTCCCAGTGAAATCTTTTCAGACATGATAGCAATGGGCCTCATTCACCAACCATTCTTAAGAACAGTTTCCTTCTTACAACCCACTAACGCGGGTTTTCACAAAGATTCTGACATTCACCAATATGTTCTTATTTGGGATTTGTTCTTGTGTGCGAACCGAATCTACGCACACTCAAGAGCATTCTTACACACATTTGAGGGCGGAATGTATGTTTGAAATAATTTGTTCTTACGTTTCCTTACATTCTACAGTTGTGAAATATCACTGCATGACGGCTCTGATGTGTATCACTTTGTGTATCACTTTGATATGCATCACTTTGTATGCATGAGTGACTTAGCTGAAGGAAAAAGGACACACCCAGTATCTATTTAGAATAGCTGATTTTAAGAGTGAATTGTCATTTCATTCGAGCTTAAACACTGCGTGAGGAGACCCTTTCCCTGTAGTTCTAAAAGCACTTGAGGGAGAGGGATACACTGTCAGAGATTAATCGCAGACTAATATTTCACAATCGCAGACTAATATTTCACAATATTTCACAGACAGAGTAAAAATCCATGAAAACCATCATGATAGCGTTGCACAAAATGATGCAAGAACATTGCGCTTGTTGAGTCTACTTTCTTTAACGATTGGAGAAACAGTTGCCGATGAAGATCCTCAATGGAAACTACTTTTGGGGCTTAAATATACTGTAGATATATTTTTACCTATGTACTCATAGATAGCCAAGCTTCTTTGTTGTTAGAGTTTATACTTCAGGTAGTCAGTTAGTCAAAACACACATACATATTAGTGTTTGGACTTTAGGTAAGCAGTGAATCAAACCACCATATTAGTTCAGTCAGACAACCTCATCCACTTTAAAGCATTTATTAAACGTTAATATCAGTTTTGGCATGTCTGCTACACATTAAAGCTTATCTGGGATGCCATTCCTATGCAGGGAGCACACATACATCAATCCCCTTTAGGACACATTAGCAAAACATATTAGTAGAGCCCAGGTGGCAGTTGGGGTGGAGGTGGGAGAATTTCCTATCAGCTCATTCAACTGTACCTAACTTTGACATCAGGTCATAGAAATACCTCCCCCCACCCTCATTGACATGATATTTGATTGTGAACAGGTGTGTCAGTGATTAATGTGTGTTGCGCATGCTGTATGACACATCAGCAGTGAACAGACTTCAATTTATCTGCCTGAACTTTAGCTGAAAGCTTCGTTGTTTGGACTTTAGGTAAGCAGTTAATCAAAACGCCATATTAGGGTTCAAACTTCAGGCAATCTATTAAATGTAAGCACCATATTAGTCCGGACATTCTGTAAATCCAAACTATTTTAGATGATGCGATTCCAGGTGTACAGTTAGTCAAGACACCCTTTTAGGCTGGCGATTCCGTGTCTGGAGTTACTTACAACATGTAGATACATATGTTCAATCCCTGAAAGGTGTGTGGACGCCTTCCCTTTGTCAGTGGCTCAGCACGCAGCATCATGAGAACAAGATCAAATTCATGATTAGCATCATCAAAAAATGATGCATCATCAAAAACCTCTAACGATGACGGCCTGATCGCACACACCCAGTTGTGTTTCGGTACACACCGAGCTGTCTGAAAACAACAATAGTAGAAGTGTTTTAACTACCATCAGTTGGTGGCGTCACAGTTGCCACCACATTTAGGGATGTTTTCCAAACACCTTTTTTCTTTTCACAGTGTGATGGAACGCTCGCATTTAAAAGCCAGATATTTCAAGATAGGTTGCATGCCCAGAGAAAACGGATGGGTGGCAGATGGGCAGAGAGGGGAAAATATTCCTAATTATTTTATGCCACAATATAATGGGAGGAGGAGGCGAGAGAGGGGAAAAAATGATCCTCTTCCAGCACCAGCAGATGTCTCTAACTCTCGGTCGGGGGGCTCTGCCTCTCTGAGTGTGGAGCAGAAGGGATTTTACGGTGACTTTCACCATATTGACATGCTTTTGACAACTAGGCTCACCGTGGATCCAATCTCGGCGCATCGCTGTTTACTCACGGGATTAAATTAAACAACACAGCTTCCAATTTCATACCTGGCTTCCCCCACCACACTTCACAGTGTGACTGTCAGCGGCTGGTACAGCTCTCTCTCCCAGCGCGTCGCCATGTTGCACCGTACTTAGGAGCGGGCGGGAAAGTGGGGAGGCGGCAAAACACAAATTCTGGAGGCTAGAATTACAGTCTCTCATGGGATTAGTGATATTGGGTTGAAGTAAAGCCGTTCTCTCTTTTCCTTTCGAACTGAGAGCGGAAGCGAGTTTTGGCAGGCAAGAGACAAATTGCTGATTTCCACATAGCACTTGGCTATCTGTTGAATCAGCAGGGATATTGCACGGAGCCTAATTACGTTACTCAGATAATAACAGCAATTAAATGATAAACACTGAGGCTTAGACCGGCACATCCTGGTCACCTCTGCCCTATAGTTTCTAAATGTGAAGCTACGCGTTGCGCGCTAATAATGGTGTCGAGTTAGCGCTCATCATAACAACGCAGGTCTCTGGACTCGGGAAGCGCGAGATAACTTTGGACCACCTCAGAGCATCACCCGCTCCAGAAGCGGCGAAGATATCAAAAGCAAGACACAGTGCCATGGGGCGGGAGGAGAGGGGTGGGGGGGGTGGGCGAAGCAGAGCCTCGTCAAAAAGGGGCCGCCTGACCAGCTCAGTAATCCCGTCTCCCAGCGGAGGCGGGAGGGAGCGAGGCGCTCAGGTGTGGCCGACAGAGCCCGTCCGGCCCTCATTAGCAGCCGATCCTTTCATTAGGAGCTTCTCCCAGGGATTTCCTGTCCGCCCAGACCGCGTGGGAACAGGTGGGAGTGCCCCGGTTGCCCGGGGAACGGAGTAACCTCCGGAAGCCGCCTCTAATTAGTGGCCCCGTCCTCGCAAGAGCGAGAGAAGGTTGTCGCGTGACGGACAGGTGGGGGGAGGCTGTGACAGTGTGGAGCTCCTGCCCAGACAGGTGTGACTCTGGGATGTTGTCTGGTACGGCGGAGGTTTGCCCCAACACCACACCTGGCACCACGGCGATAATGAACGGCTGTTATTTCATCAAATGGGTCAGATGTGATGGACCCGGTGTTCCACTGGAAATGTCTAAAACTGTTTATCATCCCTATTGTTAGAGGGAGAAAAAGAATTTTGACACCTCGACCTTTTCACGTGATCAAACCAAAAAAAACATTTCAGATGTCCTTGGTGATTAAGGAGCTACTATTCTGGATGAAAAGCATTAGGGGCAGACACACACACACACACACACACACACACACACAC
>JAVQIZ010228281.1:0-10000 GCA_036023535.2 Galaxias brevipinnis | reverse complement strand
AGTCTGATGATGGGGAAGGTACAGACAGACTCCCTCTGACCCCTCAGGACCACAGTACATGTTGAACCGAGCCCGGACTTACTGTCCTCACTCCCCACCTTCAAACACACACACAGATAGGCACACCTTGTCTCCTCGTCTAAACCCTAAATCTTCATCCTGTCCTCCCCACACCCTGCTTTCCATCCTCTTCTCGTCACTCTCCTACCCTCTCCCCTGCTCCTTAATCTTCCCTCCTACCCATAGCATAAGTTCTGGTACAACCTGCTTTCCAACTGCACAATAATACAACCAACAGTTGATAATGTTTAGACGGTATACAACCCTTGCAGGTGGCGGTGTTTGCTTGCCTTCAAAGAGGGGATATGGCATGATTGACTGAACAGGCGATAGACAGGTAGAAACTGCTCCTCTAAGGGGGAAACTGGAGAGGAACAATTTTCTGCCTCCACCTAGTGGTCCAGGGGAATGATAGGAACCTGAAAGTTGTATAATGGATGAAGACACAGTGTATTTCATAATGGATGCATACACTCAGACCCTGGAGAACAGGGAACAGCACCTACACACAGGTTTACTGGATAGGGATGAAGTAACACAGCATCTCATTGTAGACCGACCTCCTAGTACAATCAATTACAGGCTGTGCTGATTATGTCCACGCCTGTGTTCCTCCCTCTGTTCATTTAGAATGCATAGTAGACTCTTAAAGGTATGCCCAATTCAGCATTCAAAGAGAGTAAAGGGACGTGTAAAGAAAACCAAACCTTTTCCTCAGTATCCACTGCTATCGAGTTCTTACTGGGCTGATTTTGGCCAGGTCACTTACTTACTTGCCTATTGTTTTTGGTGTAGTGGTTTGCATATTTTTATTCTATCTAGTGTTGTGTTTGGCAAGTAATAAGTTATAGCGGTGGTAAGAATGGAATGTTGCTGGAAGCCGACCTCCAATCCATTCTTTGGTAAAACAGCGCCCTCTCCTGGCTCTGTAAGCTGCTCCCTCTTTCTGCTCTCCTCCAATCACTTTGTTACATATCTGAGGAGTGACATGACAACCGTCAACTATAGTCACACCTTATCAACTCACAGTGAGAAATACAATTTGATTTAAGTGAGCATCTTATAATCAGTACACATTCCCCCCTCAAGTCTTCACTTGTCTTGTCACGAAACGGCAACAGATTTTTAAAAATAAAGATGAAGATCCATGCTAGCAAATGTGGTGATACAATTTATTTGCAATAAATTATTCTTTGGTCAGTATGCACTTTGACACTATGACAAATACATACAAAGTGACAGTGCCTTCAGTGATGTGCAGTCAGATAGGTTTAGAAGTACATGTGTAAATCAGGATTGTGAATACATTAAGAATATAGTATCGTGTAAGGCTTCTGTTCGGTTTTCTGTTGAATACCCATAATGTAGGTACTAAAAGCATTTACCAAGGGCGAATATTAATATGAAAATAATTTGGGGTAATTAACTGTGCTCTAGTCTACAGGATGTGCATTAACGATGTCATATACGTATATCATCACAAAATTGAAGTTGCTACCACCCCTGGATACTTTTCCAAAAATAATAATACTCAACAATGTTTTAAACAAATTCCATCACAGACAACAAACGTTGTTCTTGCTAAGCTGTAGAAGTGTCGCCTATAGAACGAAGATGATACAGGGCCATGAGGAAACCTTAACTTTGACAAACGTACACACAATCAGGCAGCACGGAGCACAGAGGGACACCCCCACCACCACGAGCAACAATACAGTACCATTTTAGAGTTCTCTGTGGACCCAAAAGCGGCGGCCTCAGCTACAACCGTGTCCTGTGAGCACGCGAGACAAGGCAGGAAACAGGAAGACAGTCATCTCTAACGCAGCCAGCACGGCTGCATGCAGGGACACCGGCCCCACCCTCCCCCCCACCAGGGAGAGCAGGGCGGCCAATGACAGGAGCCGGGCCTCGTGTCATGTGACGGCGGTCGGGTTCTGCTGGGCCTCGATGGTGCTGAGGAACTGCACCTTGGGCATGGAGAGGGCCGAGTTGTTCCGCCTCATGGCACCCCCTCCTCCTCCGCCGCCGCCGCCCCCGCTCCCCCCGGCTCCCGGCCCCCCTTTCCTCATGGAGTTGTTGCGCCTCATGGAGTTCCGCTTCCGCAGCGAGTTCTGGTGGGACAGCTCGCTCTTCTGCAGCGTCTGGATGAGGATGGAGGGCTTCTCGTCCAGCTCGCGGGCGCTGCAGCGCGGGGTGGCCACCTTGACCGTGTTGCCGAACTTGGAGTAGTCGACGGAGTAGACGCCGTCCTCCTCGGCCACGATGGGCACGAAGCGGTGGCCCCACTGGATCTCGTCCGTCACGTAGGAGGTGCGGGCCTGCGTGGTGATGCCGGTGGTCTCCACCACGCCCTCCAGGATGACGATCACTTCCAGGTCGTTGCACTGGAGCTCCATGGCCGAGAGGTCGTACATGGGGCTGGGGAGAGGGAGCGGGGGGGAGAGACGCTAGCATGAAAGACGGGCATGGAATATGAAACGTGAATGTAGACATGATAACTAGAGAATGTGCATTTTATTTTATTGCGGGTTAACACTCACAGACCTTTTCTGTGTGTGTAAATATTTGCCCAGGCCAGACGGTATAGCAACAAACCTCCATCAAACAAGATCTAAAAATCAATTATGTCAAGTGTGGGTGTGTGAATGCGTTTGAATGTTTGTGTGTGTGTGTGTGTGTGTGTGTGTGGGAGTGTGTGTGTGTGTGTGTGTGTGTGTGTGTGTGTGTGTGCGTGCGTGTGTGCGTCTATCTAAACAGCGTGTGTGTGGACCTACCTGTTCTTGTCGATGGTGTGACAGATGATGAGTGGAGCCAGCAGGAACAAACTGTTGCTGGCCCCAGCACTCTCTGTCTGGACGTCTATCTGGTGGATGGGGATCACCTCTCCCTCCGGAGTGGTCGTCTTCCTCACCACCTAAACAGGAAGCCACCATCATCATCCTCATCGTTATCTGAGAGAAAATACCTCGGAAGTGCATACTAATTGTTACACATAGGCATTGAATACTCCATCCTGTTTGGCTGGAGGGGGTGCATTTATTTAGCGAAACTTATAGTAGTCCTGACAAAGTCTCAGTCTTTTTGTAGATAGATATACGGTCTAAAGAGAACATGAAGGTGGAGAGGAGAGAGCCCCCCCAGGCCGACCCTTCCTAAAATAGTCCGGTCCAGGCCCACCCAGCGTACCTGCAGCCTGACCGCCGCTCCTATGATCATGCTCTTCCTCAGGTCTCCGATGCGGATCATGAAGCACAGCCGGTTGTTCCTCACAGCGATGACGGCGTGCCGGCTGAAGATCAGCGTCTCGGCTCGCCGGTTGGACTGG
Source organism: Galaxias brevipinnis (assembly GCA_036023535.2). Lineage (NCBI taxonomy): Eukaryota > Metazoa > Chordata > Actinopteri > Galaxiiformes > Galaxiidae > Galaxias > Galaxias brevipinnis. The sequence goes on along the minus strand of JAVQIZ010228281.1, from coordinate 6,612 downwards.
GCCGTCTTCATGAAGATGCACCCTGTCCAGGGGAAGGACGTGGTCAGTGGGCCGCTCAGAGGAGCCTGCTCGGGGGAGTCTGCTCAGGGGGTGGAGCTGGTCTCTCCTCTACTCACCTAACATGATGGCATTGATGATGAGGCCCACGATGTTCTGCAGCATGAGCACGGTGATGGCGGTGGGACACTGCTCGGTGATCATGCGGCCGCCGAAGCCGATGGTCACCTGCACCTCGATGGAGAACAGGAAGGCGGAGGTGAACGACCTGCAGGAGGAGGATGAGGAGGGGAGGAGAGGCGGAGGTAAAAACGAGCGATAGGAAAAGGATTAAGTAGCAGAGGGTAAAAGGGAAGGAAAGGGGAAAAAAGGATTGCAAGAGCATTAAGAAAAGAGGTAAAGGAAACAGGAAAAGGAAAGGCAAAGAGAAAACAGGGGAGGAGACAGAGGGTGGGGAGAAAGAAGAGGGTAGTAAGGAGGGAGAAAGAAGAGGAGGATCGTCAGAGGAGTGAATGACAGAGTAGAAGGGGTGGAGTTGGAGAAGTGAAAAAAAATAAGATGAATAGATAGAGAAAAATGACAATCCAGTCGTTATTCAAACATTTTGTTATAAGCCTTCTCTGCAATTCCAATGGTCAAGGGGTGGCTGATGATTTCAACACACTGGAACAAGTGCGAGTAAAACTTCAACACAACTGATCTTCGCACTTGAAACACTTTAAACACATCAATTTCGCAATATTGTATTGATTGTTGGAACTAATGTCTAGGTTTGTTTTACTTACTTGACATTGGTGACACATTGCTCTTCACTGGCAGTTCGGTCGGCCACCAGGTCCCCGTGCGCAAAGGCCACCAACCACCAGCTCATTGCGAAGAGGAGCCAGCTGCTCACAAACGTCGTGGTAAATATTACCAAGGTAAATCGCCATTTCAGGTCAACCAAAGTTGTAAACACGTCCTGCAAGAACCGGCCCTGTTCGCGGATGTTTTTGTGAGCTAAGTTGCAGGAGCCGTTCTTAGCAATAAAACGGGCTTTGTTTATCCGGTCTCTGAACACTGGTTTTCGGGGACCCCTGGACCCAATAAGACCTGGCAACGCAAACTCCTCAGGAATTATGCTCTTTCTCGGCAACATCTTGAGTCGTTGTATTCAAAACATTGGCAATTGGCTCCTTCCTCAATAATTTGTTTAAAATCTCGCTTATCATTAATATTCTTGAACCGGTGAAAATGCTGCCAGCACAAGCGTATCTTGCGAAAAGTTGTTCGGAAAGATGGAATAGTTTCTAAAAAGGGCGCATCCTGTTCCCAACTCCCTTACAGTCGCATTGACGTAGACAGAGGCCCGTAGGGCGTGTTGTAGCCGAGGATGGTTGTAGCTCATCGATCCTACGCTCAACAATCTAGAATAAACTTTGCTACGGCTTCAGTAGGCTGCAAGTTTGCTTTTGAAAATGTAAAAAGATTTAAATGTGTTTCCACTGTTAATAGAAATATATTTAGCATACATAAAAACACGCACTGAACAACAATCGATACGTTTTTATAAATATATATTTAGATGTTGGTGTCATGTAGGTTATTGGGTGCTTTTTAAAATTGCCCTTAAAATAAAGTCAGTTCAATTCCCAAACCATACGGTGGCGCTATAAAGCTATTTATATTATTCAGTTCCTCTCAAGAAAAGTCATAAAAATATACCCTTTTCACTCAAAACCATTTTTATTTCAAGTGTAAAAAAATAGGCACGCTATATACTGCACTGCAAATAAAATTACTATGCTCCATACTGTGTGAACATGTACGAAAAACATGTCTACATTGAAAATGAAACCAATTTCAGTGTCTAAGTGAACCTATAAACCGTATAATGTATGTACAATGCATCATTCATGCAAAGTTGTTTTTTTTCTTGACATTGTATTTTACCTACTAACATTGATAGATTGCATAGTTTAAATACTCAGGGTCTACTTGTATGTGCAGTAGATTATGTTAAGTGTTGGGTACCTTCTATTCAAAATGTTTGATATGTAGAAAATCCATTTAAAAGAATATGCTATTCCTACAATGTATGTATTTGATTGGATTTTACTTTACTACTCCCAATTTTAAATATAATTCTCCTACATTATCCATGTTTCTTGGATATTTGTCATATGATACAAACAACAAAGTGACCATATTCTTGACAAAATATTAGTTGGATACAGGTTATACCCATAGACCCAATGTCTCTGATAACACTATTGAGCATGTTTTTCAACAACATCCCCCTGATCACCTAGGCTGTTTTTACCATAAAGCCTAATTCACAACTGGTCTTGTATAGTTAAGCCATGATGACGTTTGTGAGGGTCATGTTACTGACCCTTGCCAAGATTTCCGATAAGAACTTATATGTCTCACAGCTTTCAGTGTAAACTTTGAGCTTGGATCTTCAGAAAAAGCATCCTGGCACTATGACTACCTTTGTTCCTTTGGAGAGCAGTGAAACAATGGTTTTCCAGTTTGAAGATGCTAGACCTATTCATAATTATCCCCCAGGCACTCTCGTGTAAACACAATCCTTTAGTTTCAAGCCAAGAGTTAGAGTGACTCTCCTCACTCCTTTTAATATCTATAGCTGATTGGCCTGCTGGGACATGGTGTCCTTAAGACTCAGCTGGGACCGATTCTTCTTCTGCAGCGAAAACAAAGCCACTAAAGCCCAAGCTACTTTGACAAGAATCTTTCATGAAAGAGGAGATTGTACACATAATTCCGTTCAGGTCAGGAACGTCAGACATAAGCTATAGATGAGTGTCTGCTCGCGCGCACACACACGCACACACACACAGATAGAGTTATAGACACACACACAAACACACTTTCTACCCTGTCAGACTGTGATAGGATTGATGTACAACAGAGGAGCTAGCAGCACTCTGGGTACGAGGGTTACCTACTCACTATTAAACCACGGGATGAGCCAAAGGAAGATATGAGAACGAATATGAGGGAGTGGGACAGACAGACCGAGAGAGAGAGATATAGAGAGAGAGAGAGAGAGAGGAGGAGAAAGAAAGAACACTGGGCTCAGAGACAAAGAAGAAGCGGCAGAAGAAATATAAGACTGAGCATGAAGAAGACTTTATGGCAGACGATAGTGTTTAGCAACAGGGTTATGGATTTCATAAGCGGCAAAAACATGGTGCGTGCTTGAGTGTACAGTTAAGAGTTTTTACATAGATTATGTAGGGAAAATAATAAAGATTATAGCACAATATACGCCTTGAGATGAGACATCCATCAGATGGTTATCCAAAATAATTTCAAAATACAAATGAAATGGCACAAAAGAACAATAAAAACAAAATGCATTAAGGCAATATAAAACATTTTGGCATTGAGACATATACAGTACAAAGCGGGTATATAAAAGTCATATTGATATGAAAACAAAATATACTGTACATTGTTATAGATACTAATATTGGGACAGAGGCATCCCGCTCCTTTGAGAGACTGACAAACAGGCCGACAGTGAAAGAGACTGAGATTTACAGACACAGATCCCTTCAGATGACATGACATGGGAATTGTCCCTTAGCCTTCCTAATTAAAACCTAGGGGGACATATAAATCAGGAAACATTTCAACTTGAAAAACGTTCCCTGAAAACAATATCCTAACTTTTAAGGCTGCTGGTCTATTAACATCAAATGTAATCAACTTTTCATTTTTTTATTTAGCATGTTTCAAATCTCCCACGTTATTTACCACTCATAAATCAAGGATCTACAACACAGATTTGTAATCCCCTCGTCAATATCAGTCTTAAAACAGCCACTGGCCGGTCGACACGTCTCTCTACCATGGAGCCTTTGTTTGGAGCCCATATACTCCCACAATGATCCATATTCAGCAATGCATGATGACAGACAGACAGAAGGTTCGCTGGGGGTCAGAACACGCCAGTGACACCCTACAGTGTTTGTACCAGAGAAGATTACTACCATATAACTGGACTCCATAGAACACATCTGTCTCCCTTCTGGACCCAGTGTTACAGGGGGAAGAGAGCTGCAACTCTTAAGATGTATGTGGACTGACACCCACCCATGGTCGGTGGTGTTTTATTTGTACCTTTTTCATAAAATGTATTTCATTCTCAGGTCCTTTGGAAAGGTTATGGCTAGGTGTATTGAATGGATTCCAGTTCCATAGTAGATACTTCATAAAGACCGTGCTGCAGGTCCGACATGGGTCTAGACAGTGTTTGAAGTCCTTTCAATTCAGAGTGACTCGTTGAGTCTGTGGGACACACTGGGCTGGTTAAACATCGCACAGCGTTCCCAAAGTGCCACTCCAGCCAGACCTCTCAACACAACTCAAACAAACCCTCAAAGAATCGGAAAGGATTTCAAGTGCCATTTTTTAGCCCAATCCGCAGCACACTGGTTTATTGCTAACATACACAGGATAATAGAATAGAAACCAAAGTGTAACAAACCTTTTTTCTATTTTTTTTTTACTAAAGTCTGTTAAAATACTATTCATATAAAATGATCCTTACAGGACCTAATTATTTAATAACGCTGAACAAACAACCAGCCAACCAACCAACCAACCAATAAATCAATCGCACAATACATTTGGCCAAATAATAATAATAATTACAAATTTGAATCAAATAAATAAATCATAACATCAGTGGCTAAAAGGAGCCGTGTACGGTGCTCATCCCACTGATGACGTGTCTGATTGATTGACTGAGTCGTTGATTGGCGGGCCGATGACAAACAGAACGGTGGTGCTGGTGAGGTTACATGTCGGCCCTGACGAAGGAGGCGAACATGCCGTCCTCCTGCTCCAGAAGGGTCTCTGGCTTGTCGTACTCCAGAATGTTGCCCCTCTTCATCACAATCACCAGGTCAGCCGTCAGGATGGTGTGGACGCGGTGCTGGTTACACACACACACACACACACACACACACACACGAGAAATGAGAGCACAAATAAAAATGTTTCAGATAGTGTTTGATTAAAAAGACACCCACAAAACACACACAGAGTTCCCACAAAACACACACAGAGTTCCCACAAAACACACACAGAGTTCCCACAAAACACACACAGAGTTCCAGGGGAGCAAATGACATCTAACCTCAGTGATTAATAATACACTGATATGTGCATGCTTCAGTCTAATTTCTGTTAAATCCCTCAGTACTGACCTAAAACAGTCACTACCCGAGCACACTGCATAGACAGAGTCAGATGAAGGTGTGGTCAGAGTATGTCACTGCATGCTTTGCAATGTACTCGCAATGTAACATGTCCCTCTTTAGCAAGCTGCACTGAGTTCACCTGCGGCTATCTGTCCAACACAGTACACCACGCAGCATGCAGACGGCAGGCAGGCAGTGGTACCAACCAGGCTGTCAGCCAGTGGCAGTGAGGCCTCACTGGACCCCGACCCAGGGACCAGCACCAGATCCCAGCTAGCAGCACTGGGCCCGACGCGGCACCGGGCCCGGGGCTACTTGTGAGTCCTCACTAGCACACTGAAGAGGCTGTCCTGCTGTGCGAGCAGGTTAGGCGCCGAGTCACACTCCACTAAGATCCCCGAGGAGAAGACCAACACCTGCTCTGCCTCAGTGATGGAGGACAGCTGGTGCTGGGGGGGGGGGGGAGTGGGAGGAAGGGAGGGAGAGAGGGAGAGGAGTGGGAGGGGGGTGAGGGGATAAGATGAGGATGGGGGAGGAGTGGTGGGGGTGGATGGAGCGAGGGAAGGAAGGCACGGAAGAGAAAGGGAAAGGCAGATGTGGGTGGCAGAGGAGAGGATGGAGAGAGGGAGTGGAACCACAGGCAGAGGGAGGCACAGACGGAGCGGAAGGGGGGAAGAGGGAAGGAAGAAAAGTGAAGGAGGAAGAGGTGAAGATCGTTTCTGAGCACAGGTTTGTGAGACCAGACAAAAGTAACTGCGCAGAGTGACGACTGGCAGGGTCAACGAGAAGATGAAGACCGCATGCTGTGCAGGCTCTCCTACAGCTATGATAAGTGCACCCCTCTATTTTGAAAAGTAACGTCTAAAAACTACATTTGCATAACATCATGCAAATATCAGAGACACATCGATGGCGCTAAAGCGTCCGATCGGTTCCACCCTTCGGTTCATTCATAAACTATAATCAAAAGTGAAATGACTCGAAATTGATTATTGTACAGTACCTACAGGGTTGTCCTACGTTTCTACCATTTTACTGTCCATGTGGGGACAGGTTTCTAGAAGGTGACTGAAAAGTGGCACAGCGATGACGGGGGGGAGGAGCTATGGACTTACTGCGATGGTCACCACCGTCCGGTCGGCGAATGACGTCATCACCACCTTCTGTAGGATGTTCTCCTGTGACGGGGTTGATGGGAAACAGAGTTCAGAGCCTAAGGTGAGGCTCCGACAGTGTACACACACGTAGATGATGTCTATATGCGTAAACAGAGTCATGTAGTCATGTCTCTATAGGCAGTGCTGTGGATACACACACACACACACACACACACACACACACACACACACACACACACACACACACACACACACACACACACACACACACACACACACAC